>JAAGWO010001036.1:0-30100 GCA_013266205.1 Fusarium decemcellulare | reverse complement strand
CTCTTCCACAGTCGAAGGGATTCTCTGACACGTCCTGTTTCCTCGGAGGCCTTGCCGCGTCCCATGTCATGATGCTCTGGCGGGGAGCCAAGAGAAGCTTTTGCGGGAGCGTCAAACTTGGGAAAAAGCTTGACGGGTTTAAGGTTACAGTAACCCTAGTCCCAAAGGGGGAAGACGGGCCTCCTCGACGGAGACCCGAGCCAGGCGCTGCGAGAGGACGGAGGTGGCAGGGTCCTTGGCCTTGCGTCATTTGGTGGGCGGCTGTGTGGCCTGAGCCAGTCCAGGGCCCTCCCCTTCCCTTGGCCGACTTATCTCCAGTCCCCTGCCCCCTGCCCTGTCTCTGAATATCCACTCCTTGCAGAAGTTCTAATCCCTCGGCGCATTCCCGGTGTCTGCCTGCCTGCCTGCTGTGCAATGGGCGATGATTACGGCGGACCCAGCCTTGTGGGAATGTGTTGCTTTTTCATGCGCCCAAGGGGTTTGTGGCGGGCAAACTATTGCCAACCGTTCAAGCCGTAACGGGCTCAGCTGAGAAAAATCCTTCAATCAGGTAGTTGGTTTCAATTTGAGTACCCGCTAGCCCAGCGACTGGCGACCCCTGGCCTAAGCCCCGTCTCCAGTCTCCTTTTTTTTCCGCGCTTCTCCCTCATGCCCTGAAACCAAGGGGTCCACTTGGACGCTTTTGGTTTGTCACAGTAATTGCCGATCAGACAATCAATCAGGTTTTGAACCTCGGGCCACAGGAATGGAAGGCACGCCGAGAGACACTGGATGCCAATGATATGATTTGCCTGCCTGGTTCCAGTTGTCTTCGGCGGGTTGCCCGATCGAGCTGGCGATATGATTGCTTAATCTCGTCTTGTGCCTTAAATCATTAACCACCTCGCCGCCATCACACCTCGGCTCTTTGGTTCGATGCATCTTCTTGATAGGCTTTTCCGTAACGAGGATGTTAGCATTCTCCTCCGTTGCTACCACATGTAGAATCGATCCTCCGGCAATGAGGTGTGGCACCCTGAATCTGCTGAATCCTTCGCTATCTGCGCGCCACGCCTGGTTGGACGATTCGCCAAGAGCCAAGACAAACGCCTCTGGAAGATGACAAGCTCTCCAACGGATCTTGGCAGGGTCAGTCCAATAATTTATCGAGGGCATTTTTCGCTTGATCACCAACTTAATTGGGCTGAGAACCACACACAAAAGGAAAAGGTCTTGATCCACAACCTATCACCCCCCCTGCGCTGGGCTGAACACCACTGCATACCACCCCTTGCGGAGTGGCTTGCTCGGTTCGACATTTGTGCCCATAATTAAGATGAAAAATATGCAGCTTATCCTACATCCCTAGACTGTCCAGTCAAAATAACCCGTGGTCTTGTGGAACTCGGGCTTGTTCAAGTGGTCCGAGAAGCAAGGGGTTTACCCTGGACGGTGTGTAGGATTCGGGCTAACGTCGTCCCTCTCTGACATACCGGATTAATCCATCGTCTTAGCTCGTATTCCCGCTTATCTCAGATGATGTCTCCGAATTAGTGAATCCTCACGTGGATGACAGGTAACGTTGGTCAGCCTTTAGGAATTAGCCCACAATTTGGGACTTGAGTCAATCTTGACCACCGTTGCAGGTGAGGGTGCAAGCAACCTTACCAAGATAACACAAAACACTTAAAGGCCCTGTTACTCTGCACTGCTGCTCGTAGTTGCAGATAGTTTAGGGCTAAAGTCCAGATCAGGCTCGGCTGAATATTGCGTGCCGAGCCTGGTTGCTCACCCCAAGACGGAAGGAGAATAAGCACCCGAGGTAAGGTACCTTACAAACCCTAACAGGTCCAGTACGACGCTATTCTTCAAGGTAATTATTTCGGCGCCTCGAAAATGATCATAGTGCCGGCTTATGGCGTGCGGCTGAAGCATGGTATCATCTTCTATGAACGAAGACTTTTAGTTCTTCGGGGATGGAGAGTTTCATAGTGTTGTTTGGTGATCGGTATCTTACAACGCCAAGCCGGAGTTCTCATTCAGGATACGATCTGACGCTGACAAACTTATTACACAGTGGAATCCTTCCGAAAAGGAAGGGGATGCGAAAAACCGTAAGCATGAATGTGGGCCAAGCATCCAACGTATATGGCACTTTGGATCAAGTGGACCATCTTCAACCTGTGATCCATTGGTGCCATTAAAACTAGCATATGCTAGTGAAGTTGTAAGCATCTGCGGAAAGGTCATGGTCGCAGGTGTAGGGTACGAGCTCTTGACGCATCGCAACTCGACCTCAGTCTAGAGCACAACCCAGTCAATTCTAGATAACTGTATTCCTTCGCAGCAGCATGACAAGCTATTTTGTTTCAACTGGTCACGTTGTTCACCCAGGGATACGACATTAAAAATGCGTCCGAAAATTTTGCAAATTAGCATGCTGAGAACCTGGAGTCTACTCCTAAATGTTGCACTCGCACTGGCCCCTAACAAATAACCTTAATTCAGATATTGCAACATCTGCCGCTTGGTTTCATTATCAACTTTTATTAACTTTGCAAGGGGCCGGTTGCGTTCTGGTGGTAGTCCTGGGTAGCTTCTCGTGCTCCTGGGCTTGGTCATGAGGCATGTTGATGATTCTTCCAGCTTGAGGCATGATAAATCGTTGGTTGGCATTGTACGCGACTACAATATGGCATGGTTCCTTGGTATTTTATAATTTGTCTTCTGCATTCGGAAATTGCCGTGCTGGGTGGTTTCGTGGCTGCTCTAGTCTTGCATTTCGGCGTTGTTGCACAACAGGGAGGTTAATGTGACGTCTGCTGCGCAGGTCCTTAACCAACAACGTGTCTGTGCGAATGATATGATTTATTTGGTCCGGTATTCCCAATTGCTTTTTGCGTCCTCCAGTATTTCCTTCTGGCTATTTTCATGAGCACGAAAGAAATCCGCCTCCCGCTTCTGTGTACTGCACATGATGGAAAGATTCACGTTGGATTGGGTTTCTACGGCTGCCTAGGTGGCCGCTCCTTTTCCTGCTCCCATTTATCTCCAAAGAGCTGAAAAGCCTCCGTGTTTAGAAAACAACTCCGGAAACTAGGTTCAGATATCATCTCCGACAAGAAATGTTGATTCCGACCTATGCCGAGCTCACCGAGGCAACATCGGTTCCATCGTCTGCTCAGGCTTCCGACCATAGATGACGCGGATTCGGTAATATGCGTGCCGTTTCAATGACCGGATCTCCCGCTGAAGCTTTTCACAGTAATCCGTTACTTCCTCCTTGGACCATCCACGCGCAAGTTGGGTGACTCCGAGGGCATAACCCTAATGTCTTGCTTCAGAGCCACCCGAGCGAACTGCCCAATTTCTCGCAACTTCTTGTCCTTTGTCCAAGAGCCAACGGGAGCCCGCTAAGGTCACTTGCTTGACCCAAGATGACTAGAATGTCCCAGCTCATATCTTGAAGTCCCTTGACTCAATGTCGACGAATTCAGCCTCCTTCATAGTGCCCCGGGCCAAATCTTCGTGTAGAACAGTGAATGGCCGACCGATCTTGACTCCAGCTTTCTTGAAGATAGGACCCCAGTCAGCCATCGCGCTACCCTCGGGAACAGTATCGTCATTGCTCTCTATATCTGGCGACCCTTTGTAGCTTTCGACATAGCCTCCGGGCTTGCAGACGCGAAAAGCCTGCTTCATGAGACTGGGCCAATCTTTGATGCTTCCAATAAGATATCGCATGTGAGTGTAATCGATCGAGTTATCGTCAAAGGTCCATGTATGCGTACAATCCTTTATTTCGCTGCCCATGGTAAGTTATGACCTCCTAAGAGTACCCATCCATTGTTGCCCTTACAATTTGAGGTTCGAGGGAATTCACTGCGGCTGAATGACAGAATTATCTATGCCCGTCACCTCAGCGTTTGGTAGCTCGTCCGCAAAATCGCCGTGAGTCATGTTAACTCTCTATCTGCTTATTCCCATCAAGGGTATGGCTTCCACAGTTCAAAAAAACACAGTTTTCTTCCACATCAAGAGTCATGTTAACATGATCCGCTGTATGGTATCAATGCGATCCATACATGGCCCAAATTCTTAACAAAGGGTTAGATACACTACCCGATCATTCCGCGTGATATGATACACGCACCTGCACCAGTTCCAATACCAAAAACTCGTGGAAGCGTTATACTGATATAATGTTGAACAAACCCGGATGTCCTTTTCCAGCAGGGAGAGGTGTAGCTTGCCGCCGAGAACCATTCTCAGTTGGTGATGGCTAAACAGAAAGAGGGGAGCTACAGTGAATCTTCGAGACGGCCTTGAAAGACTTCCTTGTTAGCCATAGACTCCTTTTGCTTGTAGTCATTAGGCGCCCTAGAGTCCTGGGTGTCAATTTGGCCGAAACTAGATTTCCCAAGTTACCCACCAGTAAGCGGCGTCGCCTCTATCGGAATGATATCTGCGCCCATGAATAGTCCGATACTCCAAAATGCTTGAAGCTATAGAAGTCGCCGAACTTGCAGGCTCGGATCCAAAAGCGGAGTCTCCATCATCTTCTGGGGGGTTTGCGTCGGCTTCGACGGGGCCGTCCTGCTCCGTGAGCACGGTCTCAGTAGAACGGTCTGTCTTGGGAAGAACAGTACCAGTGGGATGGTCAGCTCCTGTCAGAACCGTACCCATCGACTGGTCGTGTTTAGCGAGAGCCACGCCATTGGGATGATTTGTCTCTTTTAGAACCGTCCCGGTGGGATGGTCCGTCTCCTTAAAAATCTCCCTTGCCGAGGCGTTGGTGTCGGGACGCCCTTCCTCTCCGGACATGTTCGGAGATGTGAATGTAACCCTCTTTAGAGACCACACAAGCTGGCCAAGACCAATTTTCGTAAAAGTAACCTAACTCACTTGAGAAAAGGATAGCCAGGCCAAGTCAAGGTGAGGGGCAACACATGAAGTTTCAATGTCTCCTTGCAAGTGGCCCCGTGGTGGGACGTGCGAACCAATCGCATGATTGCCGCGAGGAGCTGGATAGGGAACGGCAAGTCAAAAAGTTTGAAGAAAGAATTGATAAAATTTCTAGAAACGAGGTCTATGCAGTAGCGTTATTTCAAGTGAATATCAGATCGTCGTGGTTGTGTGACACCAACGTTGACTAGCCTGCTGTGGCGTGCATTTGATGTGATACAGCGTGCTACTAACTGCATACTTGACAGTTGTGCATAACATTCCAGAACACATGCTGCATAAAGTGGCAGAACGGATAAACTTGTAAAAACTTCAGGAACAGCGTTGGCGAAACTTGGCGAAACGAGCATTGACGTAAGGCTTCAAGAACATGGAAACACGCACTGGGGCCGATGGGGCCTCGCTTCGAAACATCTTGGCATCTCGGCAAGCCCTACACCTAAGTCTCATGCCGAGAAGATGAAGCTATGATCCTCCTCCGCACTAGCTGGCTCGATATATGGAGCAATTCACATCCATCCGAGTGTGCACAACTGGTGCATGGTACGATGTCGGGAAACAGGGCAGAAACAGGTTGCACTCATCTGCCATTGCATCACTGCCCTCCATTGCGAAGGCAATTTCGTCACAATCCTCGTCAATTCCACATGCAACTCTGCATGAGAAAATTTGTTAAAAGCCGCGGCCCAGACATGCCGCAACCCCTGTCGCTTATCCCCGTCGATGAAGATCGTCCCCGCATCCTTTCGAGATTTGCCAACCAGGCGTCAACCATTCAAGCAAAAGCACCGCTGCATCCCGGGGGCGCCCCGAGGGGTTACCCCATGGGGACGAGAATTCATTTAAGTTGGCCGTTGTGAGCCCGGAGGTGAGTTCCTGATTGAGGATAGATGCGGGGACGAGGTGGTGATTACACGAGGCCACCAAGTCAGCCTTCCGAGTCGACGCGGCAGCACTTGCACGTGAAGGAAGGCAAGACAGTATAAGTACATGGCAATGCTACTCAACAATGGAGGACAACTTGACCAGTCACCAGTCTGCATTCAGTCTCTCGTTAAGCCCAAGTCTAACCGTCACAATGCGTCTCAGCCTCCTCCCCATCGTGGCTCTCGCCGGCAGCGTCCTCGCATCTGGGGACACTATCACAGCTGCCATCGACGACATTGCAAACGCTACTCTGGCTCTCAACAAGACCATCGCTACCTGGCCTCGTACCCTCATTGGTACACTGCCCATCATCACAAAGTCGACGGAGCTTCTTGCCGAGATCCACAAGGGCACTAAGGTTGCCCGCGCCTCGGAGCCTCTGTCCTTCGACGAGACCCTTCAAGTCGCCCAGGCCACCATCAACCTGGCCGCCGATGTCAACACCACCCTCGAGACAGTCATCCGGGCCAAGCCCGATTTTGACCGCCTCCTTCTCAGCCCTGTCATCCTGCTCAACCTGAAGCTACAGCAGGATGCAAGCGAGGACTTTTCAAGCGCCGTGATCGAGAAGGTTCCGGAGGAGCTACAAGGAAACGCCGAGACATTGACCAAGGGAATCGATGACAGTTTTGTAAAAGCCATCAAAAAGTACTCTTCGCTGAGAAGAAGATAGAGAATATGACTGGATGCACGATGGACGAGTAACGCTTAATTATCATTCTGGATGCCAATTTTAGATAAACCTAATTTTATGAAAACTTGGGGTAATGGGTGTTATTGGCTGCCATGTTTTTGCCGCTGTGTTTCTGTGGTTGCTGAGTTTAAGAGAGTTGCCGAGGCAGGATAGTTGACACGTGAGCCGGCTGAATATGAGGACGGGGAACCGGGAACCCAACCTGCCTAATATGAGTTTGTCAATGTGACTGGTCATGAAATAAAAGTATTATGCAAAAGTTCATAACTAATGTGTTATGCTCCTGGCATGCCGCCTTATTGAGGATTCTTATGAACGGCGCATTCAGCTGTTGGTCAACCTGTTGATAGCTGCCTACCTGGATCGCGCACCCCTAAACTAATGCTGGCTCGGTGAGTATGGTTTCATCTCTGAGTTGCCAAGTCACGCATTGTCACTACGGCTGATGAAACGAGTGTACTCATCTATGCTGTAATTACTTTCTAGTTTGGCTTTTTCTGCCTCAGACAGAGACATCAGCAGTAATTTTATTTATTATGAAATGTCGCTTGGGGGGGTTCTGTCAGGTTCTTGAGACGGGGTTGTTGCTTGGCAGCTCTTCAGCCGCGCAAAAAATAGGAACACAAAGCTGCCATAGAGAAGTTCAATCCAAGTAATACAAGCCACAAGGATTGGACTCCTCATTACCACAATGGTGCATATGCATGCATTACCCCGCTCCTGCATCCTGCTATCACGACAAGCTTCATTTTGTCCCCTGTCCATTCCCAAATCTCTGCAACCTAGGCGCTTCTCCTTGGCTACCTCGGTGCTTTGAGGCACTGGTAGTTGCACCATGCGCCTTATTAATGCCGAGACCCTACAACTCCACGAGTTCCACGGCGAGAACATCCCACCTTATGCGATCCTGTCTCACACCTGGGGTGACGAAGAAGTCACCTTTCAAGACTGGCAGGATCATGCTGCCGCTGCTGCAAAGGCTGGTTTCACAAAAATACAGGGAGCCTGTTCACAGACTTTGCAGGAAGACCTGAAATGGGTCTGGGTTGATACAAACTGCATCGACAAGACCAGCTCCGCCGAACTGACAGAGGCGATTAATTCCATGTTTGCTTATTACCAACGTTCCGTCATCTGTTTCGCATATCTAAGCGATGTGCCTACTGCCAGTTCTATGGATCGGGAGGCGTTACTGTGGCAGGTCCGACAAAGCAGATGGTTTACCCGTGGTTGGACGCTCCAGGAGCTGCTTGCACCGGAAGATCTAGTGTTCTACGCTGCGGATTGGTCCTTCATAGGCTGGAGAAACCATCCAGGCTTTTCTACCTTGATTTCTCAAATAACAAACGTTGACCGAGAATACCTCACTGGAGAAGAGACACTCTTCGATGCATGCATCTCAAAAAGAATGTCTTGGCTGTCAACGAGAAGGACGACACGAATCGAAGACATGGCATACTGCGTGCTTGGTATTTTTGACATCAATATGCCCCTACTTTATGGTGAAGGCAAAAAAGCCTTTACTCGCCTTCAAGAAGAAATCATTAAAACGACCAACGACCACACCATCTTCTGCTGGACGTGGACACACTCAGTCCCCAAAGATTGGACGAGCTTCCTTGCTCCCTCACCGAGCCAGTTCGAAGGCGCTGGAGATATGAGGTCCTACGAGAGCGACCTTGTGGGCGAGGAAATCTCAATATTCTCTATGACAAACGCTGGTTTGTCGATAAAATTACCTGTCATGTATGCTCTCAATTCTTACTTCGTCGTTCTTCAGGCTGGACCAGCTGGGGGGGCTGAAGACGAAGATGAAGATGAGTTTTCACATTACGCCTGCATTCATGTCCAAGGAGAAGAAAGGGGCGATGTTCTTTACGTTTCACGGGAACCGTACCCATTGAGACCCTGCTATATATCGCGGGACGTGAGAGGACATCTCCAGAGCCGACCGTTCCTGGTCATGAAAAAGCTTTCTGAGCCACGGTCGGATGTCAGCGCCTCGCTTATTTCTACCAGCGATTCGCATGAAGCCATCCTTCGGCCAGTGTTTCAGTCGGAAAGCCTCCGAAGCCAATTCGTATATCACCATATACTTCAACAGGGCGCCACGAGTCCGGCTGACGCGACTCGAGGCTTCGTTATCAAGGCCGGAGCTAAAACACTGGACACTTTTATTGGTGTAGGTATTATAGAAGCCTCTCTGAGCAGGCACACAGGAGGCTCAGAAAACGTGTATATTTTCGCGGGCATAAAAGTCCACGAGAGGAAACGACACCTTGTCTTTGACCTTTTCCCAAAGCAAGACATTGGCATGTCATACTCTCACCGCTATTATGACTTCATTCGGGACCTGGAGGAGCGCGCCTTGCGAGCGGAATGGTCTAGTCACATCCATTATTATTCTAGACTTGGCTTGTGGATGGTAGTTGAGGACTCCAGGGACATCTTGGGACAGGGAGACTACATTAGCTTCATATTTTTAGCACGCCAGGGATATGAGTAGACTCAGCTTCAGTCGGTAGCAAACATTTGGCAAACCCTGCATCGTCTGCGGAGCCGCATTTTGTAAACTTGAGAGCTTTTGCTAAGGACTCTTGATGGAAAATTTGTCGTCTCCATTTGTTGCTCCGATACGGAGTAACACAATTGTCAGCTTCGTCGTGACGTAATCCCCAATCCGATCACGCAATTGGCTCCAAATGGCGACAACCTCTCGGCATTGCGTGGTTTTGTACAAGAACCCTACTTTCCCCTCAACCTTTTCAACTGAAATTATTTGTATTTTTACAAAGTTGGTTCTAGAACCTGGAATTATCAAAATGGCCGACACTGCACTCAAGCCGATTCTCGACCATATCGTTATCCTGGTTTCCTACCAGACCCTTCAAGAGCTGCCGAAGCGTTTGGAGGGTGCCCTCACAGTCATCGATGGCGGCACTCACGCCGATGGACGGACTCTTAATAAACTCATCTTGTTTTCCGACGGAGTCTATATTGAACTCATTGCTTTCCAAGATGGTTTGGACCCGGAGAAGCGAAAAACGCATAGGTGGGGCGAACTGGAAGAAGACACCATCATCGACTGGGCACACACGCTACCAGATGAAAAGGACTTTTCTGTGATCCAGCAAAGGGTCAAGGATGCCACATCCGG
Source organism: Fusarium decemcellulare (assembly GCA_013266205.1). NCBI lineage: Eukaryota > Fungi > Ascomycota > Sordariomycetes > Hypocreales > Nectriaceae > Fusarium > Fusarium decemcellulare. The sequence goes on along the minus strand of JAAGWO010001036.1, from coordinate 20,378 downwards.
AGCCACATATCGAGACCCTGTTGCGGGAGGGCGCATTCGACCGGATGGAGTCGAACTGAAGTGGTCGGTTGCGTCAGCTCAAGATGCTTCCGGCAACCCCCTCCCGCCTGGAACGGCCCCCTTCTGGTGCCTTGACCGCACCCCTCGACATTTGAGAGTACCATATCGAGGAGAGAGCTCTGCTGCATCATACACAAAGCATCCCTCTGGGGCCATCGGGGTTTCCCGCGTCGCCGTTTCGGTACCCGAATCGGATTTGGGTGTTATTGCTGGGGTCTATGACGGCATCCATGGGCCAGCTGCAGAGACAAGTCCCGGCAACAAGGCGTGGTCCTATGTTGTGCATTCCGGTTCAACCCAGGGCAAGCATCAGCTTTCTCTAAGCCCAAGTCAGGATCAGAAACGGCACATCCACATTACGTTTGTTGGGGATAAGGACAGTCCTCAGAGCATCGACGTCTTGCCTGGAGTGACGTTCGGATTCGACTCGTGATGAGAGACTTAGGAAACGGATCAATAGATATGACCTCCTGGGGTTTCTCAATTTATAGACTGAATTAACACTCAACGTGTCGTCACGTACCTTTATCTGGATCGTCAATCTGTGGGGCCAATGCCTTAGGCCACGAGTCAAGCTAGTTCAGACTAACGCGATGATCCTTCAAGTGCAACGATCGACTTGTTCTAGCGATAAACATCGTACGAGTAGACACTCCGCCAGCGTTGAACAGCTCCTAAAAATCTCCACGCGTACGACTAGTTCATCCTGGACAAGCCTCCAGCACAATGGGACCGCCTCCCCAACACACACCAAGCCGTCCGAGACACCCGAGCCGACCGAGGCACCAGGCCGATCCAGATTCCACTTCACCATCAAACTTGAGAAGAATCCTACGGGAGCGGCAGTCGGCTCGCAATAGAAAGGCTTGCTTGCCTTGTCGGGAGAGAAAGGTCCGGTGTAATCACGAACAGCCCTGCCAAACTTGTATCAGACGGGACCATCCAGATCTATGTTTCTACCAAGATCCCGAGACACTCCGAACGTCGAGAAGATCTACACATGAACCTGGACCCCCTGAAATGCTCTCACCAAATGCTACAGACGAGAGCCTCGGCGCTAACCAAGCAACCAACTACTTTGCTGTCGCCGACATACGCGATGATCCTGAAGGGCAGCTTCCAACCCCGTCTTTTCTCGGGGGGAATTCCATAATTTCGGTGACACGAGAAGGCAGCTTGCAGCCGAGTACTCAACGTGAACGCTGCACTGCATTTGAGACTGGAATCTTCCCTCTTCTCGGCATGGACATGGCTGCTCCACAGACCACATCTTCCAGCACACAGCAGAATCAACCTAGACATCCAAACTCGTCGCTTCCCGATGCCCGAGAGATGATCGTGCTATTCAACTTCTATCGCCACCGAGTTCACCCCTTCCAATTCGTACTGGATGATATTGACGAGATAGAAAGGTCCTTGTGCTCCCTCATCAACGGGGACACGGAAGCACAACAATACGATGCACACTTCCTCTGTCTGCTGCATGCAATCTTTTCCCTAGGGGCTCAATTCTCTGATCTTGCTCCTACTGTTCGTGTCCCCAAATACCAGAATCATTGTATGTAGCCGATTCACCCTGTATCTCGCCGACAAAGCACTCATATGCGATTAGTAAAACATGCCCTGGGTCTTTTGGGAACTTTCGACTACCTGTGGAACCCGTCAAAGAGGCTAATTCAAGCTTTCCTGATCCTGGGGCATGTTCTGCAGAATGACATGAACCCCCGGGCGGCTTGGATTCTTGGCGGTACCACAATTAGGCTCGGCCTATCTGTTGGTCTCCATCAGCCTGAATCGATAGCTCGAAGCATTCGCATCTCGCCTGCTGAAGCTCAAAATTTACGGTACGTTACTAATCGTTGTGGTTGAACTGGCAGATGGTAACTTGTCACAGACTGGCTATAGTGTGGCAAGATACCCTTCTATCACTGGCGTTCGATCAACCTCCTGCATCCCAAATGATGGACATTGGTTCCGATTTACCTGCCTTGGCAAGGGAAGGCGGTTCTGGGGTTGAATTGACCTACCGCCAAGGGATGAACTGGATATGCCATTTGGCCCTTCGTTATCTATCCGCTCCTTCAGACACGTCGTCCAAGCAGCGCTATCACGAAATCTTCCAGGCTTTTGATGCTCTTGAGCGGTCTATTGCTCCCCACCTGAAGAGCCAGACACAATGCTGCTCCATTCAAGAAATTCAAGAGCATCATAGCCTGGAGCTTCACACCAACTGTGTTCTATCTACCCTCTGCCGGCCGATTCTGTCAAGAGCGGTAAAACGGGCGGTGGGCGAAGATGAGTCCTCCGAGATTTTGGAAAGGTTTCAAGAGTCTTTAAAGCGAAGTGTTCAGGCTTTGATTCGGCTACGGTCAATCTCAAGTCATTCGACGCGTTCGTGGGCGTTCGTTCATAATGGGCTTTCCTCAGCTCTACTGTTGAGCTTCATAAAGGGTGCCAAAGCCACAGAAGATACTCGGAAGATACAGGCAAAGCTCATACAGAGTTTGACTGAGACCCATGAAGATGTTGGACAGCTCTCTATTGCTCACAAGAAGGCTCTTAAGGCGCTACAGGCATTGCAGAAACTGGCGGAGGACGATGTAGCCAATGAATCAGCGACTCGAGAAGAAGAAGGACAGGAGTCTACAAACAATCAAGACGAGGCAATAATCTCCCAGCAGAATCTGGTCGACCCTCAAGATCCTAGGTTAGTTCACGTTGAGCTTTTGATGTGTTGAGGGTGACGACTGACCTCGTGTAGCACATTCGAGATGGACGACTGGCTTCGCACCTTCGAGTTTGACTCCTTCTCGCCATTAGACGCGTACAATTTCATCATGTCTGATCAGGTGCTACCAGAAACGGGATTTCAAGGCTGAGCTAGTATTCTATTCTCTAATTGTTTGTCTCTATAGTCTATGTAATAGCATTATCGTCCCTCGTGCGGTTGCGACGATGTGTTCTAAGCCGACTTGCCAAAGCCCATGGCCTCCCAACGACTGCAAACCTTATCTTGAACCTCTTGGGGGTAAGAGTTCTTGAAATCCGCGGCCTCCCAGTTTCTACCGGTAGTATACTCAACAGGCAGCAAGCAGTCCGAAACAACCTTGCCACCCTTATTCGGTGCTCCATTTCCGTGGGACATGTAGGGAATCAAGGGAAATCCTTTAACGTCCTCAAAGTTGTACTCGTCCATTCCAGGACGACAGCGTGTGCAGAAAGCCCAGATGACGTCCTTGAAGTCGTACACATCGATGTCTTCACCAACAATCAAGAGGCGGTGGATGGTGTACCCAACCTTATGCCGAAAGACGAGATCTCCAATCTTGCGGCAGAACTCTTCAGGGCTAGTTTCCGACTCTCTCAACTTCTGGGTATCAACTTGCAATGCAACCCAGGTCACCTGGGACTCGAAGGGAGAGAATGCTTCTTTGATGGGGAAGCCGCTTGACTTGAGAAGGAAACCAATCTCTGCGGCTGCAAGCGGACCAATCATGGTGTGCTGAGTAGGCATTGTTAGTTATTGAGTGCGCAAAGTATTACCCGGGGAATCTTACAGTCTCGTCCGTCAGCCGACCACAGCAGCAAACAGGTAGAATTGCATCTTGTCGATGCGTTATAAGATCGACATTGTACTTGGGCCACGGATGGGTGTCACCGGGAAAGACGTAGCTATATAGGACTTGGTTAGTTAGTAAAAAATTGTATCCCGAGAATATTGACTTACCCATGCATTTCTCCGAAAGGTCCCTCGGGGACAGTCTCGGTGATTGAGCATGTGCCTTCAAAAACAATCTCCGAGTTTGCAGGCACATAAAGGTCGCTTAGCTCGCACTTGACAACTTCAAGAGGTGATCCGACCAGTGATCCGATGTACTCGGCTTCAGACAGACCATCCGGGAGGGGCATGCTGGAGGCCATGATAGCTGCTGGTGGAACACCAAATACCAGGGCCCAAGGCATATCGCGGCCTTCCTTCTTCCACATTTGATGGATCTGCCAAATATGTTGTGGTTCAATAACTAAACCGGCGAGATGGTTGCGATCGTGAACCATGGCGCGAGCAATTGACCAGTTTGTCCACTTGCCATCCGGTGACTGAACGATGTGCATACCGTACGTCTGCACGTACTTGCCACCATCTGCTTGGTGCAATAAAGGTGCAGGCAGCTTTGTAAGATCAAACTGGTCCGGTGTAAGGCGGAATTCCTTGCAGGGCCCCGTCTCAACGACCTTGGGTGGGATAGGTGCTGTCGTTTTCGCAGCAATCATCTTATCCAGAATTTGCTTCATAGACGAGTCAGCAGGAAGGCCAAGGTGTCTGGCTAATCTGCCGAAGCGCTGTTTGGGATCGGAGCGGAGAGAGTTTGGCGCTCCCAAGATTCTCCAGAGTCCATTTTGATCCTGCCCCTCGAGCTTGTTGAAGAGAGGCGCCTTTTCATCGTTTTCGACGACCTTTCGAATGATTGCACCAACCTCAAGATGAGGATCGCATTCATCGTTGATCTGGACAAGATCACCGTCTGTATCGAGGGCTTCAACGAAGGCACGAAAGTCCATGTGTGGGAGGGTTCGCGATGTCATGTTGGTAAATTAAGTGGAGGATGTTGGCTGTGAATTGTGGGTTTTGGAAGGCATTGAGGCTGAAGAGTGAAGGCATTCACGAACTCCTTATATGCTCGGGCTGGGTCCAGAATTATTTCGTCACTTTGGGACGCTTCTCTGGTCGTCCGAGCACCCCGAGGTGACCGAGTACACCGACCCGGGTGGGCCGTCCGAGAGCCCCGAATCCGCCGAAGTCATTCTCGGAGACACCGGGGTCAGGGTTTTGCCTCGCAGTTTTCGGGGCTTGATCTCAAAGGCTTAAATAAGACAAATAAGGAGCAGGCCGCAAGTCATTCTCAATCGAATATTGATTTATTTTCTTCATAAGCCAAGACTCGAATCGACAATTCCTGTGCTCTACCAAGACCTTTTCTCACAATACCTTACGTATCAAGACCCAGAAACTACCAACCCACAACCGCAGCACCGCCGCAATTTCATCATGGGCGAGGTCGGCAGAAAGAAGATTATCGTCGCCTTGACCGGCGCGACCGGAGCGGCGATAGGAATTCACATCCTCTCGATTCTTCGACGGCTCAACGTCGAAACACATCTTATCATCAGCAAATGGGCCGCAGAGACGATCAAATACGAGACCGACTACACACCAGCCAGTGTTCGGGCTTTAGCAGACTATTCATACAACTCTTGCGACCTAGCAGCGCCTATTGCGAGTGGGTCATACCGTGTCGACGGCATGATCGTGGCGCCGTGCTCTGTCAAGACGCTAGCCGCTATCAATGCCGGAATATGTGATGACCTCATCACCCGAGCCGCAGACGTTTGCCTCAAAGAGCGAAGGAGATTGGTGTTGTCGGTGAGAGAGACGCCACTGAGCGAGATTCACTTGAGAAATATGATGGAGGTCACAAGAGCCGGGGCCATTATTGCGCCCCCTGTTGTAGGATTCTACACACGGCCGAGCTCGGTGGAAGATATCTTGGATCAGATGGTTGGCCGATTATTGGACCTATTTAATCTAGACAGTGGCAACTTTGAGAGATGGGAAGGGATGCGGAAAAATGGTGCTTAAGCAATGTCTACTGTACGGTTTTGATGAGGGCATGGTAATAGACTGTCACTAATAGGAGGTGATCATCTAGATAAACGCGTTTATGTATAAAAATAATATGATATCAATGGAATGGGGCTTGCTGACGGGCGTGCTTGTACTGCCTTAGAATGGCAAATAAGCTATAGAAGATCCTACAAGACTCGGCTGTCGATCTGCGCCACGTATGACCCAGACTAGTTATTGGCGGCCTATAAGGAAAGTTTAGGAAGGTTAAGGAAAGTTGGACAACGAATGAGCTCAAATGTCTAACCCGACATGCAAACACACTACCTGGTGAGGATATCGTTGTTCCTCTTCCCGACTTTTTGCGAGACTTGGAGTCCAGGCGGTTGGGTGCAATGATGAGACGGAGTACTTATCTGAGACCCAAGTACGTCAAGTGAGGTAATTGTGTTACTTGGAGGGATATATGATCGGCGTCTTACGTTTGTTTGGGGCTGTGTTCGTGTTTCCAAGTAGTGGTTTGGACCAATCAATACTGTACCTCTCGGCATTAGTTGTTGCCAAGATATCCAACCCAGCCCATCTACCGTCGCATTGTGTTAGCCAAGAGCTCCACAACGGGACGAATGATTCAGAACAAAGTAAAAATTCTGGGGAAGGTACCGACTGAATCAGCACAGGTTGCAAGGCGCGAGGCACCGGCATCGGATTGTGCACATCCATACTCTGCTTGGTAAATCGCAGCGCTCTAGCGACGGACCGATACAGGTCCCTAGTTTCATTTATCTAAGCTTAAATTGTGCTGTGTAACTATTTTCTGTCATCTTCACTCGATTACTAGCGGTATGTAGCTTTGAGAAACGCGTCTGCTGCCGAAAACGGATATATATGGCGCTGTGAGTTGTAGATCGACACATAGTGGATACTGGTGAGATAGGAGGAGACTGCACTGACTGAGGCGATGATACACCAGGGCCAATGAATATGGACCATAACTCAAGGAATGAGTGCCGTATAGGCCAAGAAATAGAGGTCTCCACGGATTTTGAGTGCCTGGTGAGTGGATCGTCGGTGACTACGGAACTCGGGCCCATCACCCACGAGTCTCTGCACCGGCTCCGAGAAGTCTTCTGTAGATCCAAAAATTCCATTCTTGCGCTGTCTTAGAATCCAACTCTTGTACTTCGCTTGGCGTTTGTTGTCTATTTAAGAGATGAGCTTCCTCCCTTGGCCACAACACTTTCATCACCAACAATCTCAGCCAGCACGATTTTAACCAGCAACAAACACAAGCCCCCGTCCCTCAACCCTAGAACAAGGCTCTTCACTTTGGATCAACATGAAGTTCATCAACGCCATTCTCTTCGCTCTGACTGCTACGGTCACCAATGCCTGCGGCTCCGGCATTTGCGCCGACGCCATTGCTGAGAGAAACGCCGAGTGTCCTCTCGACTGCATGTGGGGACCTTGCACCAAATATGACTGCCCTCAGGAGGCTTACGACGTAAGAATCGGTTGCTACAATAGTATTTTGACCTTCATAACTAATATGATGCTTAGATGATCTGCGGCAAGAACAAGGACAGTTGTGCCAAGATTTAGAAAAGCCGGCATCACAAGGATACAAGGCACTCGAAGCTGGATGAAAGCATCTAAAACCAATAGCGACGGGGCCTTGCATGCTTTGACTTCAAGCTTCGCCGGGGCCAACTCTGACACGCCACATAGGTCGGAAATAAGATGGAGAAGGTAGATCAAGAATTTACAATCAGAGGTATTTTTATAAGAGGATTGGCTTTTTGATAGATAATAAATTTTGCCTAACAAACAGTTGACTGATTATCTACTTGGCTGATCGTATGTTGGGCGTTATTGATGTGTACAGCCTCATCATGACAGCTCAACAAATCAAGTCTGAGGACAACTAATCATGATGGATTTGATTGAGGTTTAATCCACGTTAGCCAGTCTACCTCAGCAGAACATCTAGATTGTTTATACCATCAAGTGCTGAGGGTACTGGGCTTCGGCAACAAAAATTTGGGATCAGACTACCCAGTTGTTCTGGAAATGATCCGTGGACCCCGACTAACAGTTTCAGAGGCCACCGGGTTTTCGAATTCTCGCCTTCCTTGTGCATTATGGGTCGGCCAAGCGATTATATACGATACCAGTGTGTGTTTGGCTACCAGAATACGAATTTGACGTTTTCTAGTTTAGTACCGTATCAACTCAGCAAGCTGGGTAGAGCCTATGGGTCTACTCATCCCTGTCTAATGGCATTCTACAGGCACAGCCGTAGCTAAGGATCTTAGCAGCTTCTGACCAACCAATCTTAAGCATTAGAACCGGGTTATGATGACCCACAGGCTCTACCCAACTTGCTGAGTTGATACGGTAGATGGTGACTAGCGGATGCGTGGATTTCTGACGGCCCTAAATGGAAATCTCACCATGAGTCATTCTTATTCAGATTGTATGGCTCGCTAACCACCTTGGAAAAGCAGGACCCTGGCAGGGGTCACACGAATTGATGCAACCCTGTTTGGCGCCATTGGGACCCTGGCCAGACGGTTGACAGCTGCACTAAGAACTTAGTTGCTTACCTCCTGCGAGAATTGGTGGCCATTAAATGGTTGATAAAAATTGATAAAACAAGATGTACACAATGAACAGGTTTAATTCGCGTTGTTTTTATTTTCCGCCACTAGAAAGCAATAAATTGAATATAGAAATGAGACTCGTCGAATTTGATAAATCTATTCGGGGTGTTATGATCAATCTCCGACCTGCTCTTTAGCCGGAGAAGCCATATTGAGAGCGACGATCCTCGTCGAGTGCAGATATGAGGCACAGAAGGATTTAACCTGTTGCTGAAAGCGGATTAACCGGTCCACGGTGTGGTAGACAAGATCACCATTTGGGAACTGTGCATCTCATCACGCAGCAGAGACCGGGATAAGAATTTTGGGTTGTCCTCATACATCGAGCCCGGCGATGCTACGCGGCTGTCAGAATGAGTCATTATGAGCACAGATGGATTCATTCTGCATCAAATTGATACAGAATTACTGCCCGGCTAATGAAACGGTCAAGATATGGGTCTCAAGAACTGTTGGGCCGGCGACGGTGATGTATAAAAACCCTGAGTGAAGCACCCTTCCTGGACCTGGGTTTTACTGAGCAGTAGAAATCAGTTCAAATATGATGATTCCTACAAGCTTCCATCTACTGAGCCATGTAAGTTTCCCCGGCATCTTTACTTTCCCTCCTCTTTTGTGATCGATACCTCTTATTTTGCCGATCTGAATTTATCGCAATGACTGCGATTCTGTGGACAAAAATACAGCCGACATCGTCTGAAAAGATTATTTTTTTGCTTGTTCCTTATCCTTTTCTGCTTTTCTGTTGAGTTTGCTGACCATGATCGCAACCTTCAATCAGCTCGTCTTGGCTTCTCCGCTTTACACCCTTGAGGAGTTCTCACTCGCGGCCTTGGTTGGCTCACGCGTAATTGTATTGTGAGAGCTCAGAAAAACACGCAGCCTCCAACGTGGTAGGTGATCCTTCTAGTAACCCACTAAATTGGCGCACACGTAGTCCTCGCCATTAGGCTACCACAATTTTAGCAAGTGGGATTGGATTCGATGGGTTTCAGTGAAACCCAAGTTCTCTTTCCAATCTAAGAAAGAGCCTTAGTGGGCCTTGAATCCTTTATACCGCAACATTCTTGTCATCTCACCTCGCCGGCTTGGTCTGGCCCAGACGTCCGTGGACCTTTGACCGAGAGAGGCAGGCTATGGGTGTAACACAACTTGGCTAGGAGACTTATTTTCTCTTGAGGTACATAGTTGCGTTGAAAAATGAAATGAAAATCAGTTGAAGTTACGAAGAATTCTGCGTGAATGCAATTTGAACATGAACAAATGAAACACTTCCAGATATTGACCCAGCGAACATGTTGTCACCCATTTGCCAATTAGAACTGACCCAACCGACAGTAGTGACAGTAGTCAAGATAGAATTCAAGTGGATTTCAACTCCGGTCGGCAGAGCTGCAAGCCCCCTGCATCCCTGAGGTTCCTGAGCCAAGGGTTTATGATCCGAGCCTAAGAGCTTGCTTCTAATTGCCATGAATAACATCGCTAGACAACCAATTCGATGGGGGAGTTGGGTCGGAGTAAGAATTGAGACATGGCTGCCAGCGTTCAAGAGGAGTCGAAGGTCTCGACAGTAGTGAGGGGTCAAACATCTCCTGATCGCCGAAGGAATGAGCGGTGGACGAATCAGATTCAGGCTCCATATACCAGGGGCTCAGCTGACCCATCAATGTGCCGAAGGAGATGTTCGAATACCCTAGTACCAGATGAGTTCACAAGTTTATGATGCTTTGGAGGTGAGCAAACCTAGAATGAACGCAACGGCAAGTGAAAAGATGATGCCAGTCACCAGTATGAGAACATGGAAGCAGGAAGTACCCCAGAACTTTCCTTGCAAGGAAGTTATGTGAGGAGCAACCAGTATGTCTTGGAACTCAGCCTCCCATGCCGTCGCTTGGGGTGGTGAGCGTTCGGGTTTAGCCCAGTCTTGGTGTTCGTCGCTCTCAGATCCTCCGGTCAAATCACCATTCATGTCGAGACTGAATGCTTCATTAGCATCTCCGATCAGGGCAGCCACTGTCTCTCGCAACTGCAGCATCGCATCTTCCGATCCGTATCCAGATTGATAAATGGGAAGAGGTAGAAGAAATGGGCACTGTAGCCCCCCGCCCGGTTGCTGGTATGATGCCGAGGGCCCACCCTCGATGTCGATACTCCACATGAGCCTTGCCGCTTCCGTAACTTCAGGGAAGACGTTTCTCCACTGCTCTAGGTCTTTGGTGAATTGGGATAAGTAAGCGCCTCTGTCGCTGTCGGAAGAGTCTGCCATGGCCCTGGATGTGCAAAGGAAGCAGAGAGCCCCCAAAAGAGTCGGAGGCTTGAGTCGAATTAATTGCCGCATTGCTGTCATAGAAGCAGCCCATGCATTTCTGTAGCCTCGCAGTTTCGCGGCAATCTGGTGTAGCTCTGTGGAAGAGTCCTTGGTGGCTCGTTTAAGAAGTAGATACTGGCGTATGAACTTCTTTCGAAATTTTTGTAGCTTTAACTTCTCTTCTTGCTCGATCTCAGCATCATGAGCCACGTCGACAAAATCTAGTCTTCTTCGAGACGCGTCGCCTGCGTCCATAGGACTCGAACCCCAAGTGTAGCTAAGTGCCGTGAAGGACCGAAATTCCTTGGGCACGAAGGACGAATGTAGTGCTCCCCTGGTTGTTACAAAAAGCCCAAATGCTTCTGTCCGTAGGGCTTCTTCTTCTTCTTCTTCTTCTTCTTCTGTCCTTATCTTGCTGTTCTCAATCTCTTCCTCATCTGTTTTGACAAACGCGTCATTGAACGAATCGATACCCCCCTCGAGCCTTTGCTGAGCAAACACGACCCGAAGCTGGTTATCCAAGACCGAATCGACAGTGGGATCACTGAGGTCGAAATGCCGGAAAGCGGAGTGATTGCCAACGAACCCATCCACAAGAAGCTCCCACTCCTCAATGAGATCCGAGTTTGTGGTTGGAAAACGTCCACATGTTCTCAAATTTTCAACATGTTTCCTGAGGCGAGTGTAGTTCATGAGGAGCAGTTGGCCGTTGAAGCATCGCCCCTCTTCCCAAAGCCTCAGGGGAAACAGTGACCTAAGCCCAGAGTACAAATCCTCGCTGAAAATGGTTACATCCACTTGTTTGTAACGAATTGAAACCTCGAAAACAGTCGTTGAAGTCTGTGGGTTCTGAGGTAGATCGTTGCTACAATTCGCGTTCGTCTCCCGAGATATTGAATGATCTTTCAGGATATGACGATGTCTTGTGTGATTTCTGTGGATGTTATCAGCGGTTGACAGTTATGCAACATCGGCTAGAACAAACAGCTTAGATATCTCCTCCTTGAGACAATAGGTTTTGGGCTGTAGTGTCAGAAAATTCTCTACACGACTTTCTTCGCAGTAGTCATCCACTGATTCCGAGGCAGTTTCCGCGTGGTCTCCTGAGTTCTTGGCAGAGATATCCCAGGACCTTCCGTCTGAATCTCGCGCCATACTTTGAGTTAGTGGTGCCGGTTCGCCATTTCTATCTGTTATGACATGCCTTGCATCTAGTGGCTGCATAGCTGTTCGTGGCGGTTAGTGTTGAATACTTAGTATCATAAGCCACTTACCTACCTGTAGATGATAAAGTCGTAAGGATGCCGTCATTTTGCTTCATCACTTGGTTCACAGCGTTGTCTCCTGTCGGCAAGCTTACACGGCTTTGCGAAATCCCTTTACGCCTCCTTACACTTTGAGTCCTTAGATCTGCGTCGGAATGATTCAGAGTCTTATATATGCCCCATTCTTGAAGTTTGGTGCGGAGTTTGCGAAGGCTGTTTACCATCAAGTTAGAAAAGGTACCCGGACATCGGTAGGATACATGTGTCTACCAGACTTCAAAGTTGAAATCTTTTTGAAGAATCTCGACAACCTCCTTGGCGGGCCTGTTTTCGCAGACGTAGATCTGCACGATGTATGGTTTCCGCGCCTCCCAGGCCGCCGCTGAATGATGATGACGACGCTGCTTCGGGGAGACACCATTGGGTCGGGTCAGAGGTTCGACCGTCCTCGGATTCCTCGCTCTCGGGGCCAGTGTTCGATAACAAGGCATGTTGTCGTATCCTGTGTTGTAGAATTTGAGAGTTATCCTGGATCGGGAAACGGCTGCGCTTAAGTAGGAGGCGAGGGGATGAGGTGGGCGTGAGGCAGACGTGGCGTGAGCCGATGAGACAAGTGCGTTAAGACACGTCAGCCAATCAAGGGGGTGTATATGTGTGCATTAGCTTAAGCCAACCAATGAGAGAAATTACAAACTGTGCTGCTTACGGTTTCGGAAGCCCCAGAGTGCATTAGAATCTGCCTCGTCCGCCAATCAACCCAAAATGATACGCCAAGGCAGCCCTGTCGTCCTATCAAAAGACTTGATATGGGTGCATTGCACGCTCAGCCCCCGCCACTTTGGAGCGTCAGAAAAGCGAGATATGAAAGCCTTGTCATGCTGTCTCAGCTTAAGAAGCTGAACGCTGTTCTGCCCTCATTGGCTAAAGTGGAATGCATTGGAAGTATCTGGTAGCCGGAGAGCGGGCTGGACAGGCAGATTGAAGGGAAGTGGCTTGCCAGGCCTTCCCAAACTGCTTCTTGGCTCAGGGGTGCTAAGGATTAATAATTTTGGCGAATCGGATACTCGAGTAGAACTATTGCACCTTGCTCAGATTCGGGTTCCCTTTACGGCGGCTGAGGAGTGCAATAACACTATTCTGGCCAATAAAATCAAGGCTAAGGAGCCAGAAGTCATCGCTCCATGGGATGAAGATGCATTCTTTGCCTCATTTGAGTCTTTGTACCGGAATAATGGGGATATTTATTGGTCTCGTCACTCCCGCTGTAGTCGACATAGATTCCGACACTTCCTACTTCCACACGTTCCAGCCATTCGGACTTCTCCTTGAATTCCCATTACCTAGTTGAGCTGGGCGCTTTGAAGCAGACTTTGTGTGGAAACCTTACAACATGACTTCTAATGTCGATAGTGGTGCTTCGGTTGAAGTGTATGATAACTGGCTGTCTCCAACGAATTCATCGAGCTAACCAGACTGTGCTAGGCACAACTCTTCCACAAATGGAACCACGAGGCTAGCCGCTACTGAACCTTGGACGAGTAGTGCCGGCTCGGAAGCGAAGGTTGTCAAAAACGATAACGATGACCAAAACAAGTCGACGTCAGCGAACAGTTTTGACAGCCAGACCCTGCGGCAAACCGGGCAAGATATCAGTCCAATGGAGAGATGGCTCGGTGAAGACAGAAAGGCAGGTCCCTGGGACCATTTGAGATTAACGTAGAGATGACAACAGCGGACGCTCTTGCAGAGCCGTTAATAGAGGGGTGGGGTATCGGTCGATATAGATAAGTTTGATATTGGGACACCTTCATGCGCAATGCGAATTCTCAAGCCATTGTTTCGTCTACGCTCCGCTAAACGGGTGGCCAGGATGGTTTCCCTTAAACCACTCGGGGCAATGTCGGCCGTGAGTTTGTGTCACTTGTGGGATCGCGAGAATGCGGAGTATCGTCGGGCTTTTTCCATGCCGAGTAGGCAGGCGGAGTAGAATCGGCATCTCAATGACGGCATAATGATGTCAAGAAAGCGATTCAAATAAGCATAATCGCGGACGTCATCATTGGATCCAGGGCATCAAAAACATCGTGCAGAACGAGAGAGCTCTCGATTGTAACAAAAGGTCCTCAAAACAACCTACTACCTACTCGAAGGTCCCTACCCTACCCTGCCTCCATCCTGCACACCCACTCCTACATCTGCGTGACTCATTTAGGACTAAAGCATCGATCACCGCAAATCAGACACAATGGTACACAACGTCAGGACGTAGGTGCTTTCCTTTAGCCCTTTCGACGTGTAGAGCACGAAAGTGGCCGGATTATGACTAGTAACTCACTTATAGAACTAACACGACTATAGAACCGAGGAATTCAAGGGGGCTCTGAAGGAGTATGACATTGTGGCTGTCGACTTCTTTGCTACTTGGTGTGAACCATGCAAAGCCATTGCCCCATTCTTCGCCCAGTACGTCAGATGCATCCGCACACAGTCGGCCTATATGCACCTAGATCTTGCTAACACTTTGAAAATAGTTGCTACGAGCTAGACAAGTTCAAGGATTTCCGATTTGTCAAGGTCAATGTTGATGAGCTCACTGAATTGTGTGAGGAGCTTCAAGTTCGTTCAATGCCTACGTTCCAGCTATATAGGCGGGGCGAGAAGGTTGGCGAGGTGCAGGGCACTGACCGAGCGGATTTGATGGAGCTTCTCGAGAAGGGGTTGTAGGAACTTCATCAAAATGCCTCAGTTAATGAGGCTTTATTATGACTGGTGTTTGATCGAGTCTCGGTGCTATGCCCTTGATGAAACATCACCATATCATAATCATGTCCCACATATCCAATCACAGTAATCACATTTTATCTATTCCTTCCTAAATACTGCCCAACTAGGGTTTAGATGTTCTTCGGTTCCAGCTGCTCCTCCGGTGCGTCAACCACACGACGACCACCCTTGGCCCGTCTATCAGCGTCTAGGGACATGGCGAACTTGGACTTTGCGCGGATAGTCGGACCCTTCCAGTAGATCAGATAAACTGGAACAGTGACAGCAAATGCGAGGCACGCAAGAATCGTGCTCGAATATTCGAGGTGGTACTTTCCGCCAACGTTCTCATAGAGGGGTGTTGAGTACATGGCTGCAATGCCGGCCAGAAAGTCTCTTGCGAAGCCG
The DNA here is from genome assembly GCA_013266205.1 of Fusarium decemcellulare. Taxonomy (NCBI): domain Eukaryota; kingdom Fungi; phylum Ascomycota; class Sordariomycetes; order Hypocreales; family Nectriaceae; genus Fusarium; species Fusarium decemcellulare. Next base: position 5,288 of record JAAGWO010001036.1, on the reverse strand, counting down.
TTTCCTCCAGTTGCCGACGCTGAGTACGGACCATATGCTAGTAGCCAAGCTTAGTCAATTTGCTTAAGAGAAAAGGAAAGACAAACTTACCAGCAATCATGTAGTCGACAGTAGACATGTAGATACCAAAATTTGCGATGGCAATCAGACATGAAAAGATCATTGGCCCAATCCAATGCGATTGAGGGGGGCCGAGAGATGTCCATGCAAAGCCGAATAGTCCAATGGTTTCGAGAGGTGCGAGGTAAAGGAGCCACTTGAGCCGATGCTCGGGAGGCAGAGCATCAGGACCTTTGGCCCTGGTCACGCGATGATCACGAATGATCCACGGCACATAGGACAGATACGCAATGAGATAACCAATGTTGATGGGGATAAATGCCCACGCTATCTCAAGCGTTCCGAAACCCCATTGTTCAAACACTGGATTGAAGCCTTCCTGAAAAGTAAAGATGAGGGCATCGGAGAATCCCGAAAGAAGCGAGCAAGACAGGACGATAGGCTCTCGTAGGAACATCTCGAAAGGACGCATCCAGGTGATGCTGAATTCCTTCATCGAAAGGCGTGGTTTCTTTACTTCGTTGGGTCCATAAACATTCGTGTCCTCGCCAGACTTGCGTTGTCGCTTGGCCTCCTTGTCCATGATGATCGTCGCTCGGCTCTCGGGCATGAAGAAGTGGATCGCCTTGGCGAATGTTAACATGCATTGAGCCCAGTATGCCAAAGGATTATAAGGCTTAACTTACCTGAACGACAGCGCCGAAAATGAGTTGTATCCAGAAGTTCCAGTACCAAGGGAGGAACTTTTGGATAGGGCCGCCTACAACGGGGCCGATAGAGGTTCCACCCACAGAAGACAGAACAACAAAGAGGACAGCCCATTGCTGCTCTTCGGGCTGGTAGAGATCGGCGACCATGCCCAGCGTAACACTTCCACCGGCAGAGCTGAGACCTCCCTAGATGGAATTAGATTGGTGTTCATGATATGACAGATAGAGGGATGTGTACCAAAGCCCGAGCAACAAGGATGCTGCCAAAATTAGGCGCGAGCGCCGCAAGAATCTGCCAAATATTCACCAGGAACAGAGAGCATCTGCAACAGTCTTAGTTAGAAGAAACTTGGACAGTTCATCTATTTGGACATACTGAAGAATCTTCCATCGGCCGAACTCCTCACTCCACGGAGCCCAGAGCTCACAGCTGAAGGCATAAAGCACCAGAAAGACACACTGGCCCACGCGGGCCGCCTGCTCGCTGACGTGAAAGGCTTCACTAATGGGAGTGACGGCACTAGGAAAGACACTCGTGTTGAAGTTCATCGACACTTGTACTGCGAAAATAGACGACAGCAGCATCCACTTCTTCCAAGCTGGCCAAGAATAACCCAAGAGATGGTAGCATTCATCTTCGGAGATGATCCTTTTGCCATCCGGTGTGTACTCTGGCTGGTTGCTCTTTGGTGCGGCCAGGCTGTCATGGCTGGCTGATCCCTCCGACTCTTCATCTCTTCCAACTTCTTCTCTGAAGAAACTCTCGTTGGTTCCTTGTTGTCGGCCCAAAGACTGATGAGCCTTCTCAGGGCCGTTGGCGCCGGCTTGGGGTCTTTCTTGTTGAGATGATGTACTATTGGCGTCGATCAGGGTTTCGCCCGAGTTATTCGTTCGGCCGGTTGGTGGACTTGGAGGACGTGGCGTGGCAGTCATGATGGCTATCAAAGGTAGTGTTTGACGTAAGTCCTTTGTAAGAAAGCCCTCAGAGATAATGCTTCAACGCAGGGATGAAACCAGGAGAAGCATCAGGGAAGGAATGCTCCGTCGATGATATCAATTCGAGATAATACTCATGTCAATGTTCAAACACACGCCGCCACAGGCACTTATTAAACCTACGCTCATTCTGGACGCCTCGGTTTGCTCTCCATCTTGACTAACAGCCTTCCCGCATGATCCTCAAAACCCTCATACGTCAATCTTGATTTTATCAAAATTGTGGTTGGCCGAGTTCACGTCTTACGGAGCTAACAGCCCGAAGGCGCACAAAAAGACCCTGCAAACCGTTGGCTCAGCCTTTCGCAGCACGCTCAGTCAGCAGACAAAAACCGCTATTTCGACATTCTGATCGTGTCGTTTGCGCGCTCATCGAAAAAGTCTTGGGAGATTGACATCATTGCGTCACAAACAGCGGGTCGACAGTGGAATAAATGACGGAAACTCGTGGGGCGAGCAAGACCGTGAGCCTCAACCGCTTACGGCTCGGGATTGCCGTATTCGGAAATCCGAAGCCCGTGCGATTCTCACAAACATTGGGCCTCTACTCCATAAAAGCAAGTAGAGTGACGTTTTTCTCCTAAACGACGCTTGATCGATCGATTCTGTAGCGGAGAAAGTTCTCCAGTTTCGAAATTTTAAGCTTATGATGAAAAATTATGCCAGGACTCAGACGGTTTACACGCGCTGCAGAGTTTCAGAGGTGTCGTAGATGCATTTTCCAAAGTTCTACTACAGATTCGATAGTAAGAAGACGATCTGACAATACCATATTCGTGGGACTTCCACTTGTTTTGGCAGTTTTTTATTTAATTCTACTCAGTATGCTTATAAGTACCCAAACTATTCATGTCTTGAAGTCTCAATGTCGGCTTATTTAGAGGATGTAAGCTCACCCCAAGAGCTACTCCCATTGGTGAATTATCAAGTCGTCGTGTATCATTTGCGTTCCATTGTGATTTCCATTGAAGCCTACGTAGAATAATATCACGTGTAGGGAACCCGTCCTTTACTTTGGCCGGAATTTGACAATGCATTAAGCTCGCCTTTTAATATTTGAATAAGGTTAAACAAGAAGCGGCAAAGTAAAGTCGAAGACACGAAGGAGTTGTCATTATTGATAAGTCTGATGTTGTAAATGGAAGCCAAGGCAGACTAGGTGTACTCTTGTGAACTGGTTCGATGTGCTGCTGCTAGGAACAAGCTTTGTAGCATGCTACTGTGGTCGTCGCCAAGATACGACCAAGACTTTGCCGAGATTTTCACTCCACTCTATATAGTTTGTGTGGTACTGTAGAGTGAAATGGAAGGAGATGGGCCGAACTCAAATCGGCACTTTTATTAATCTGGGCCAGAGCCGTGCCTGGGCATGAGTGCACCATAGCTGGCCTCTAGCGTTTAAACCTTGAATACCTACGAGGTATGTGCGAGCCAACAGAAACTTGTCATTTCAAGATCACATGCCACCTAGGTAATGAGAATTTCATGCCTAAGACTGTATCTCTGGGGCCGATTCACATAGTCTCCTCTAGTGTGAATTTTGCCGCGTGAAATGCAATTCCACGCATCGAGCTGGTACGCCCAACCGCGTATTGGCGTTGCTTCCGCACTTTTTCATCTTGTGAGAAAGTCCTCGCTTCTTCAGGGTAGGTGTGTGCACATGCTCGAGCTTCATAACTACACATTGTTGTTCATCAGATCCGAACTATTCGAGGAAGAGGGGTATTTCAATCTTCCCTTGACTTGGCGTACTCGATAGAGCCTCTCCAGTCAATACCTATCATATAGCTAACTTCAATAATTGCAATGACGGCGAGGCCTGACCCAAGGCCTACCCACACGCCGTCCAAGCCCATCCGCCAAGGACCCAGCTCGAGCCAAATTGCAAGGGGAACAGCGCCGACATAGTTGATGAAGAAAACTACCCAGGCAGCAAAAGATTGCTTGGCTAGGCCACGAAGTATGCCGTTGCATCCGCATATGATAGCATCGACAATCTGAAATGCTGCCACCGCGAACATAGTGTTCGAGACGAGATGATGGATCGAGGGATCTGTAGAGAAGATAGGACCGATGTAATTCCTGAGAGATAATAGGACGGTGGCATCAAACAGCCCGATGGCAACGAAGAGGATAGCGTAGAGTATAGTAGCTCGTCGAGCTGCCGACACGAGCCCTGCTCCGATGAGATGGCCAATTCGGGTACTGACACCCACGCTGAATGAGAAGGGGATATGCCACATGACGACTGAAGTGGTTGTCAAAATAGTCTGTGCAGCGAGGTGTGTTGTGCTCAGGTAAGAAGCGCTAAAAGTCAAAATCTCAAACGCAGCCCATTCAGCGAGTGTCACAGCTGATCCTGCAGCAGAGAGTCTAAGCATGGGACCCCATCCTTTAAAAGCTCGACGTGAGAGGCCGGGCCAGCACTGATGCGACGACTTCTTGAACAGGATACACAAGAACAGGAGGATGGGGCGCAAGCTGTTGGCGAGAGCAGCACCTAGCGCAGCACCGTTGAGGCCCAATCCAAAGTGAAATGCGAATAACCAGCTCAGGATGGCATTCACTGGCGCACAGATGACCAGAATACACAAGCCTGTATTGAAGTCTCCTTGTGCCTGCAAGAAACGCTTGCCAGCTTCAAACGACGCGTATCCTGGTAGTCCAATCAAGCTAACTCGCAGGAATGAGCCTGCCTTTACGGCAAGGTACTCTTGCTTCAGAAAGATGGAGAATATTGCCGGCGAGCAGACCCAGAGAGCACCGACAGGGATAGAAACGACAGCCATCAAGAGAAGCATGCGTTGAACATGTAGACCAACACCGGCCTTGTTGCCAGCTCCATATGAATGGGCGCATAGAGTGTCTAGAGCAGTTGTCATACCCTCAAAGATGGCAAGGCCGGCGATGTTCATCGTTGTCACGCCGACAGACGCAGCTGCCAAGTCATCTTGGCCTAGATGACCAGCTGCAAACGTCGTAATGACACTGAAGGAATATTGCAGCAGATAGGTAGCTACGAGGGGAACCGAGTATCGCGAGATGAGGGACAGCTCCGCCCACCAGCTGTAGACGGACCATCGCGAGGCGTTTTCATCAGTGTCGGATAACAAAGGCGCGGCCTCACAGATTCGAGGATCTTGTTCGTCGTCGTCGCCCATTACGAAACAAAGAAGCGAGAATAGCGGCGCAGGAAAAGAAACGAGAAATTGTAATGAATACCCAGTAACTCTAAACAATGCGTGCCCGTCCTCCAACAAACGAGGCGTTCACGACCCCTGCTTACAGGCGTCGGCCAACTCTACCCCCTGCTTGGCCGAAAGCTTCAGCTCGGTATCGAGCCCGACTCCGCAAAAAAAGAACAAGGGGACGCGAAATCTGGAATATCGGAATATCCCACTCGCTTCGGCCCGGGGTTCTTCCAAACAGACCACTGGAGGGTTGACGCGAGTTCCCTGGCTCGATCTAGATTCTAGAACTCGTACCATTCTTTCGCATGTTTTGCTTAGAAAAGCATAGCGA
>JAAGWO010001035.1:0-47257 GCA_013266205.1 Fusarium decemcellulare | reverse complement strand
CCGCGGTCAAAAGGTAGAGTTCTTAAGCTCTTGTTCCAGCAATGCCACGACCCCAGAGTAAACATCGTGAGATAACCTTTCATCCTCCAAACCAACATCCGTTTCATGAAAGCCATGATCGTCCAGGCAACGTGCCACTGCACTTCCATAATTTGGGCCGACAAGGCTGTTAACTTGATGTAGTAACCTTTTGGCAGTCATGTAGTCCTTGAACAATTTCGAATATGGCTTTGATTCCTCCCCCTCCGTTTGAAGCAACTCAAACGACTTGCCCAACCCTAGCTCGATGAGAAGAATGCCAGGTAGAAAAGCGTTTGGTTCCTCGGAAACGCTAAATCAGCGGGCTCTTTGTCATTATTTCCCGTATGCGGAAAACTCTGGAGAACAAAGAATCGGTCGCAAATAGGATCTTCTTGGCTTTGGACAAGATAAACGTCCTGGCTTCGCATTACTGCGGGTACCCATGGGCTTCCGTAGAGTTGCAAAAAACTCGAAGATAGGACCACAGCGAGTTGTAGACGGTCTTGTTCGGATAACAGTATGCATCTCTGGTTTTGACCCAACATCTCATTCAGCGATGTGATAACTCTATCGCTGCATTGCCGATACTTGGACAGATTTGGATGTACGGTATAGCTGGTCGGGGGTCCAATCGCACTCTCGGCTATCCAGCCATAACAATTTTGCTCCCCTTGATGCGGCTGTCGGATTGTTGCGCACAAGTCTAGTCTCTCAAACGGTGCCGATGATGATTGGGACATGGTCGTGAGCTCATGGGCAACTTCCCGAAGGTTCATGGAGCTCGTTTGGACTGACGGGCAAGCGGTGGCTGGAGACGAGAACCCAAGAGATTCTGCGAACCTCAGCAGTTTCTTCCCCTTCCTATCTGGCCGGAGAGGAGGAGGTGAAGAGTGCCGCTGGCGTCTTCTTTCAGCCGTTCTCACCATAATGTCCCTCCAGCTTCGTTTTTCGACAGAATTATCCCTGTCGTATGACACGACAAGTCGAAATCTGAGGTCTTCAATAACTCGATCGTCATCCTCATCTGCTGGGATGATGTTGCATATCTGCTGTTCTAGTTGCAAACAGACATCATGCTTGCATTGACAATTCAAGCTTTCTCGGATCGCGTGATAAACACCCCCGGCTACCGCTCGAATGATGTGCAAAAACCGTCCCTGGAAGCGGGTTTTTCTGGCTGGCTCGAGCTCAATACCCCGATTGGTCATCTCTTCGATTGTTGACACCCCTTCATTGACTCGGGACAGCAAATCGTCAAGGAATAAACGGCGTAGCGCCCTTCTGAAGTCCGACCTGGAGCTTCGTTTTTGGGAATCGATCCGATCCTGTGCTTCATCTAAGGCAGCTTTGACATCCCTCAAAGCAGCTTCGAATGCGTTATAACTCTTCCAAAGACGTCTCTGAAGCTTTCTTTCCAGCCCAGGCTCTTCATGGGCTAGACCAAGTGGATCTGTAATCAGACACTCGACACGTGAAGGGGGTACTAAGTCGATGAGTAGCTTCTCGCACACGTCTTGGAATCTCACTCGCTCATTCTCAAGCTTGTTTGTGAGCCTTTCCAGTTCGTTTTCGTACATGCGACCCTTTCGGACTGCTGATAACCCATGCCCGCATATCTTGAGAGTCTCAATCGCCACAGGAATAGCGCCAAGCACCAAACCCGCTATTTCCACTCCTGACATGGTTTTTTTTATAAATAGTGGGAATCAAGAAATAATAGAATGCGGCCCCGAGGGGCGTTGGCGCAGTATGAAGGCTTGAGAGGACCGAACCTTGGAGAATCGGGCATCGACGAGCCAGAGCCTCGAGCGGGGGAAATATGCAAAACTGTCAGCAGGACAATCCAGTACTCCCAAGTCATTGGCCATCATGCACGCCATGATGCAATATGTGTATCGACATACGTGGTCAGAACCAGATAAAACCTACTTACTCTCAAATGCTCCAGCCAATTCTCCTTCTTGGTGACTGTTTGACTCCCAAGCCCCGTCCTCACCACGTTCCTTGCCTTGATTAAAGGGACAAATTGACAAACCACTTCTTGAAATAATGTCAACAGCCATTTCTACAAGAGTCATGGAGAGTGTTGAGCTCTTCAACTTCCTAACCAAGGAATCTACTACCGCTTTGTACAATGTACTAGAGTTCGAGCAGATTAAGTCGCTGGAAGGCGAGTGTGGCCGATTCATTCGATGGTCTAAGAACATTGGCGCGCACAAAGTCGGGACGAGCTCCCTTGAATACCGGCTTCGGGATGCCTCCCAGATCAGAGCTCAGGTTATCCGCCTACTTGATCATATCAAGCGACTACTTCAAGACGCCGTGGGAATCACCGTGGGAGAGAAGATTCCCTGGGATCAGCTCGACGACGACGAGTCTTCCTCGGACGAGGAAGAAATGCCCAACGAGTTTCCGAGTAGTGAGATGGATCAGATTATCCAGCATACCGCCGATACAGTCCAAAACCTCCTGCATCTAAGTGTTTCCATGAGAAATCCGGCCCCGCATAAAAGGTTCATCGCGTGTCAATCCATTGATACTTCTCACTACGAACCATATGACACGCGGCATGTCAGAGCAAAGTTTCCAACTGCAGACCCAGAACTTACACAGCGATTGGGTAAAGCTATCTCGGTAAGACGGCAGTATTTCAAATACAGAGAGAATCACAATGCCAAACTGGCATCCGGATTGGACGGAGAAGGTGCTACAGATGGTAGCACAGTAGCATCTTCTCTTCCGAAACATTTGAAAGACAAAGCTGGAAATGGAGAGTCTTCGCTAGCATTCGAAGAAAATTCCTCAGATCTCGGCTCTCAAACGTCATATGCCACTTCTGTAAGAGGAGAAGGAAAGCTTAGCGTTCCACCATTACTCAAAGAGGCCGAAGAGGGACACCCGTTTGAATGCCCCTACTGTTACATGATGATTGTTGTCTCTAGTCACCATGTTTGGAAGTAAGTAGTAGTTTTCGTGACCCCAAACTAAACTGACTTTCAATAGAAAGCATGTATATAGTGATCTTCAGCCCTACGTTTGTCTAGAAAATGATTGCGCCATGCCGAACCGTCAATACGGCCGGCGGAAACAGTGGTTCGATCACGTTTTACAGGAGCACTGGACGGAGTATAGGTGTCCGTCCGGATGTGGGTCAGCATTTCGGACCGCTCGAAGCTGCAGCCAGCACTACCGCAATCAACATCCAGGCCAGCAGACTCTTGTTGAGATCGATACCCTGGTGCAGTTGCATTCTTCCAATCGCGATGTTTCTTCAGGGATACCATGTCCACTCTGCCATGAGAGGTTTCTCTCTACCAAAGAGTATAAGCGCCACGTTGGACGGCATCAAGAAGAGCTGGCCCTGTTTGCGTTACCTGGTTTGGACCTGGAAGAAGAGCACTTGCCGGATAGCAATGAAGAAGACCAGGCGAAGCCAGAGTCAAATTCTACCGGCGAGTCGAACGACTCGGTCGTTCGAATTCAAGATTCAGTGCAAGACATGGAAGATATACAAGACATTCCTGCAAATGGAGAGACCCAAAGAGTTGAATCCTGGGCCTGCCATCTCTGCGGCCAAGGAGCCATGATAGTATCTTATGCACCCGTGTGTCTTAACTGCAGCCATGAGAGATGTGGCTACTGTCCTGTAGCTACTACAGAGGTACCGATAGGAAGGTGAATTATGTGGAAACGGCATAAGCTTGCATATAGCTCTTATATAGAAATCATTAGAGTGTTTCTATAGAATCATTCGAATTTTGTATGGTGTTTTTGAATTGTTTTCAATCAATGCGAGTTTGTTTCAATCAGACCTCTCACCTAGCTCTAGACCGATAGTCAATAGGCAATCAGTTTGATCATGTAGGGGGGATACTATGTTACATGGAGCCGGGATATTTCCAAAATACGCATCCTGTGTTTGCTGTGGTCTTTTAGCCAAGTTGTTACTCTCTTGTCGGAGGGACAAAAAGAAGGGTTGTAGAACTGAATCACAAGCCTAAGCGCCACATTTCTCCTGTCATCTTTACCCCCCAAGACTCATGGTTTTCTGTTTGAACGAGCTCAAAGCCTGCTCTTGAATAAATTCGACGCGCTCCCTTCAGCATACTCTGGGTCCACAGGTTGATGCATGTGTATCCGGCCACTCTAGCGAAGTTGATGCATTGTTGCACCAAGCTAGTTCCGACTCCCAAGCCACGAGCGTTGTCCTCCACAAATAAAAGGCGAAGCTTGGCTGCGTTTGGCTGCTTGTCTTGGACCAGCATGACACAGCCGAGAAACTCGCCATCTCGTTCAGCGATCCAACAACGTTCCAAGTTGGGTTGCAAGTTGTCGATAAAGTCTGCCGTGATTCTGGCAACCAGTGCTTCGAACCTTTGGTCGAACCCATAATCTTTGGCGTAAAAGATTCCATGTCGTTGAGTGATGAGTCCCAGGTCGCCCGATTGATGTGTTCGAATGGTGAAAGGGCGAGGAGAAGTATTGTGGCCGTTCATCTTGATTGTTGGCCCTCAAATAAGCAGAGAAATAATTCCTGGAATTGTCCATTTGAGACATCATTTGCTTCTTGTTATAGTTCACTAATAAAGGCGTAGTCTTGTCAATGTTTTAGCAACAGGGCGTGGCATTGATTGGTGGGTCTGTCGATGTCACCGACAGGGCGCACTGGAACCATGCGGATGGACTCGGAGAAGGCTCTAGACTGTCAACTCTCTAGCGCTGTGGGCCTTAGCTCCGTTCAGAAACCGTATGTTATCTATGGTGGTAGCCTTGGCATTTCTGACGATAACGGAGAGCTGGCTCAACACACGCCAGGCAAGTTGGCGACAATTACTTCGGTGAGCGTATGAATTCACGTTAGTTGCGATTACGGGACACTTTCGCGGTCAACGGTGTCTTCTAGATTAACTTTTCTTGCCGCAGACAGAGACGTCAGGCAGTCAACAGTGTGATAGCGCCATTCACAACTCGAGCAGTCACCATAACATGGCACCATGTACAACTTATCCTCAAGACTGAATGAACAATTTCTATACAATTATACTCTATAGCAGCCATGACCCATGGTCAAGGCTGGGAAATTAGAACTGTACTGAACACCACATCCCGTGAATACACTCTCGCCAATCTTGAAAAGTCCTGCCGTATTCTCTATCACCGATCGACTATTCATGCCAGGTACACTGCAAAGGCCAGGGCACTCAAGACAGCCGCAACCATGGCGGGCTGGCCACTTGTCAGCACCGCAGCCGCTCCGGGCTTATCATCGCTGCTTGAGTCCTTCTCGTCGGTCGCATTGGACGACTTGCCGCCAGAAGTCAACTTGGCCTGGCCAAAGTTGGCGTCGAATTTCTCGCACCAGAGACCAACATAGGAGAAGTCGTCGGCCGTGTGGCCCGCGTCGAGCTTGACAGTGATGTCTTCAGTTGAGGAAGCCTCGCTGATGCGTTCCTTGTTGATGCGGAATCCCGAGGACAGGTCGCTTGTCTTGGACCCCCACCAGTAGAGAGCGGGTGCCGAAGCATCCTTGAGCTTGTAGTCGGTGATCTTCAACTCTGTGCTGCTGACGACTTCGACGGTTCCGCCAAGGCCAGCGTCGAGGGAAGAGAGCTCGCCAGAGTCGCCGGTCTTTGCAGCCATGACGCTCAAGGGCAGGAGAAGGGCGGTAAGCTTGAAGGCCATTGTGTAGGAAGTAGAGTCGAGTAGGTTTGGGAATTGAGTGGTAGTCAAAGGGAGAGAAGTTGATAATTGATGGAAGAGATGATGAGTTGAAGCTGAATGCTGATGCTGTTGTTCAAAGGTGGTTATCCAGGCATTCTTATAGTAGAGGTGGCTACGGAATTTGAAGCTCAATTTTTGAGACTATACGGCCCAAATAGGAAATTTTGATGATTACAGATTTAATTGCGTGCAACATGGGCGCAGCGGCGATGAGGCGCCAACCTTAGCGCCGTGAATTGTCGCATTCAGCTGAGATTCCCCTAGCGTTGCGAATCATTTTAGGCTCATCGGCATTTCCCAAACAGGAAATTTTGATGACTGCATTGAAGGCAGAACCACCAGATCTGCGCCTTATCTCGACCCTAGCGAGAATGCAGCATAGCCTCTCAGCCACCCAAGGGGCAGAGGCAGAATTAATGAAACAATGAGGAATCTTTGTCATTTTCGGCTCCTGCTTGCCGGCTGTTGATCACTGCGTCAAGCATCCATTCTCTGCTGCGCAATTGGAGATGCATCAAGCCACGGTTTGCGAGTGGTAAACTTGATCTGTCATCAATCTTCTCTGCGCTTTTGCTGCGCCATTCTCGTATAGAACAAGCTGTTTTTGGCCTGGGTATTTAGGGTTGGTCTTCTCTCGGACATGTTACAACGTCAAGACCTTGTTCACTTCTCCATTCTCATACTATCCCAATCTTGAAAGACTCTGAAAATGACTGACCCCGTCATCTTGGACCACTATACTGCTGCAAGAGCTTACTTTGGCTCCGTCATTGGCCTAATTCTTTTGGAAAGCCTCCTCCCCTTGACGGTATTCGCCTTTCACAAATACAACAAGTGTAAGCCTATTGATCCGTGTGATTAGACCATTACTAACCCGTTCAAGACCGACAAAAGGACCACAATGTTTCACACTGGGGCGTCACCGTCCTCCTTCACAAGCTGCACAGCTTTCCGCTCCCTCTTCCATACTTGGACGCCCACCTCGCCGATGTAGCTCGTTTCTTGGCTTTCCTCGGCCTTAACCTGATCTTCGGCATACAAACAAACGAGTATACCACCGATTACACCCTGTATGGCTGGTTGACGATTGCCAACGGCGGTCTAGCGCTTCTTATGGCTTCACGCAACAATCTTTTTGCAACACTGTTGCGCATCCCCGGCCCGGTTCTCCTACAATACCATCGCTGGATCGGACTTGCGACTATAGCTCATGCGACAGCCCATGTGTCTTTCAACATTCAGCACTACATGGAGACCAAGCAGCTCACGACCAGCTTCAATAATAAGCGAATCCAAATCGGAATGATGGCTTGGGTCGCCTTGGCGATTATATTTCTCACAGCTTTGCCAATCGTCAGACGGCGGTTCTTTGAGGTCTTCTACTACGCCCATGCCCTCTTCTTTGTCTTTGTGGTCGGAGCCCTAATCCACGCGGCACATGGGCCGGAGTTTCTTCTCCCAGGACTTTTACTATGGGGCGTGGATCGCGCGATTCGATTCGCGTACAACTTCCGTCGCATCGAAGTACAGAGTGTCACGAACTACGAGGGAAACGTTACCAAGTTCAAAGTCAAGGGACTCAGGACTTCGACTCCCGGGCAGATTGTCTGGCTCCAGCTCTCCAACGTATCATTTGTCAACTGGCATCCTTTTACCGTCGCTAGCGCCCCCAATGATCCTGATAAGATTTCCGTCATTTTGATCCGGGGCCTTGGAGGGTTCACAAAGGCTGTGCAGTATGCGGAATCCAACAGTGTGCTCGATCAAAACGGACGCCAATCTTTGGATTCGAGCAGCATAATGGCTAGTCCACTCAGAATGCGTCTCGATGGGCCATATGGTGTTGGATCCGTGTCATGGGGATTGCTACCTGTGACTGTTTTAGTCGCTGGAGGCATTGGAATTACCCCAGGCATCAGCATCGCGTCTCATATAATCAGGCAGGCCGCAAGTACACCAGGTAACAAGGCGGCGGCGCACATTCACATGCTCTGGATCGTCAAAGATACTCAGCATATCCAGTGGTTTGAAGATGAGCTTGCCCGACTCGGCGAGATGTGCGCAAAGACAGATGTCCCAGCAAGCCTCGATATATCCATCTATGCAACAGGTGGCACAAAGTCTGAGACACAGATGGATGAAGAATCAGTGAGGATGCAGGACCTTGGTTCGCCGCGCCCATGGTCAATTCATCTAGGACGGCCAAACTTGAAGGGGTGGTTCAATCAAGTCAAGTCAGAGCGCCGCGGCATGGATGCTGCTGTCAACTTGTGCGGCCCACGATCCCTTCTCACACAAGCTAGAACAGCAGCATTGAGTGCGTGCGATAAGGAAGGGCTTTTATATGTTCAAGAGGAGGTCTTTGAGCTATGAGATGTTTAGAGGGCGTTAACGTTTGTTTCTATTTATGAATCGAGAATTAGAGGACCGCAGAGGTCCATAGGAAAGGAAGATCCCGGCACCCGCAAATATGTATTAAATCTCATTCGTCGAATGACGCCGATTGTCCGTGTTTCGTCAAGTGACTCGTGCCCTCGAACTTAATGCCTCATAAATGCGACTTATCTTGGCAGCGGAGCTTCGTGAACCGGTCCATGAGAGCACGTTGTAACAATCACACAGCCTTTCACCGGTCGGAAAATTGACCAAATGATTTATTTCTCTGAATACAATCAACTTGCTTAGTCTATCTATAACAGGCCAAGACATGATCAAATGAAACTAAAATTGAGCGTTGCTACCGCATGAAAATACTCCCCTGATAGTGCTATCGTCAGAAGCAAAAATGTCCAAAAGCTCGGTGATTGATGCCCACAGCCCAGCTGCGTTCATAAAGAGGGACATGACAATAAGGAAGGCGTTAAGTAGAGTAAGACAGATTTTCTTCCAATCCCGGAATAAACAGTGCCAGTTCATATTGAACCAAAAGACGGCACTGAACCCGTATGTAAACCATGAGATAGTTGTAGCCGAGGTGATGGAGAGAATAGAATCGAATACGGGGATGGCATTGGACAGAATAAAAACAATGATCCAGAAGCCGGTAACGGACAGAACCCAAGTTGACCAAGACTTGACCGTGTTAGAAGTCACCTCGTGGAGGGAGCCGGTCCATCTCATGACGTTGACAAAGATGTATTTGGCACCAATGTGGCCGTAAGCCAACCCAGTAGAGTAGATGGCGGGGAGAACAACACCATAGGCTACCCTCGCAGGGGTGACAGAAGTGGCTCCCAGGATGGGAGAGGTGGTATACTCGGCACCGAGGCAGTAGAAGATGATTGCAAAAGCAGAGTACAAGAGGATGCAGCTGCTCTCAAGAAACCCAAGGCAGAACTTGAAATCCTTGATCGGATCAACCATCTCGGCCATGTAACCGACCTTTCCAAGTTAGTGGAAGCATTGATGTGATGAACCGAGAAACTTACAAATGATAGATTAGCTGCATAGGCAAATGTAATCTTCAGACAGGCGTTGAGGCCGTCACGGAAGCTAGGGTTTCCAACGATCTGGATATCCCGGTCCCACTCGTCGAGGTCGGCAACTTCTCTAGGGCCCTTGATACCCAAGCTGATCATGACTAGGATAGATGCAGCCAAGACACTGACAGCATTGGGGATTCCCAGGTGTGACACAAACTTGGTGGTTCGTGGGATACACAGGAGATAGCATGCAGCAACTGCAACAAAGATAAAGACGACGGTGCAGGTCGCATGATCACTGATGGTGTTGAGAGCGATAGACAGGGTGACAATGGCTGAGGCAGCCACAAAGATGACCTGAATCATCATCATGACACCGGCAACTCCTTCTAGCCAACTGCCGCCAACGAATCTTGTCATCTCAACAACATTGACCACTTGTGGGTGCAACCGATAGAATTGCAGTAGCTCGTATGCCGTATACCAGGATAAAACACCAATACCGATGAGGGCAATGAGCCCGGGGATGATGCCGAGAGTCTTGAGTGTCGAGGGCAGCGAGAGGATACCGAGACCAATCTGGTTGGCAAAGAGGATAAAGATGGTGTCCCATCTCTTGAGTGTACGGAAGTTCTTGCCTCCTTGCGAATAGATGTTGGCATTATCGTCAGACTCGGGAGGGACTGTCTGGAAGTCGTGGGCCCCGTGAGAGCTGTACTCGGGCTTTGTGGCTTCGCTGTCGGAGCCGCTGGTGTCGTGGACGTGGGCTCCATTGTCCTTGAGGTTTTGGATATCCTTGGACTCCATGTTGTTGTTGTATGGAATTGTGACTGGGGAGATGCGACAAGCCGAATCAATTCAAGTGCCTGGACTTACACAACAGTCTAAAGAGCATTGAAGAGAAGGAATGAACTTGGTATATCGAGCTAGACCATTGAGGTAAACGCTAAGTTTTTATACAAACACAATATGCCTCATAGCCAGAATCAACGCGGCAATACAACACGGTAGCTCATCGCGGCAAGCAGCGCGACCTTCCGAGATGGTCTGACACAATAGGGGACGGGGGACAACTCCAACGTCATCACGGCCAAGCTCAGACAAGAAGTGATGGGGAAATTGGGGTACGGGTCCGCAAACACGCCGTCGCGGCTATCGTGGAGATAGCGCATCAAATCAAGACTACATTATTCGTGTCAGCGCTCCCAAAATCACCCAAGCTGGGGGCGGAGCTGGGCCTGTCGCCACTTATGCTCCAGCTCCCAAGACACGGCCCCATGGGGGTTGAGGAAACGGAAGCATTGCCGTGTTCCAGAAGGATACTGTTTCCACAGTAGTCCTTGGAGCTTCTTGATCGGGCAGATTCGCCTTGCTCTCGGATGACCTCTTTGCAGCGTGGAGGGGCGTTCCCTGTACCGCGTCGCTGGATGTAATGTGCCAAGACAAGCCCACCAGCTGGAGACGATCCGAGCCACTCGGAACAGGACAAGAGTGCACAGCTCTCGGGGTACTCCACTTGTTCGTTTCACTCGACGAGGCAGCTGCGAAATGTCCGAAGCAAAATCAACGTGAGGCGGTAGCTTGGCTCTGCTCGGTGGTGGCCTCGGCGTCGGCGTCGCCGGGATTTACGTCAGTGCCGGGCCGTCGGGTGTTGAATCAGCCTCATTGTCGGCACCGGGCTGCCGAGTTTAAAGCCGCATCGGTTCAACTCTGATTGAACGACGTCCATTGCGCCTGGCAGCGTCCCTGAATTCGGCGCTCTGCCATCGGGATTAAACCGGGGTATTTCACCTGCCAGATTGATTCAACTCAGCGCCCTCTGTTACGTATTGTCGCTGAATACAGATTACCCCATCGATTCGGGCAGCGCCTGGTTTTTTGTCTTGGCAGATGGGATTACTATGACTAACCAATTCCCCTATTGTGGCTCGCCTCCAGAGCACCACACGTTGATCCCCATAAATACCCACATATAAAGGTCCCTGCTTCTAGTGCCTCCATCACCAGACAGGCATCTGACGGCGAGATCGGTTTTTCATTATCCGTCGAACAATACGGATTTTACAGGTCCGCGCTGTCCATCGGTGTGGGAGTCCTGTTTCACGTATCCTGTGGAGAGCGTTACACCGAGGTATTATCATTAGTCGGAATCGCCAGACTCTTGAAGCCCCACGGGAGACTCTCTTGGCGACGAAGAGAGCCGGATGAGATGATGGAGAAGCAGTCTGACTACTTCACGGGTCTCTAGCCGCGGTGCCGGGCCGCAGATGATCGCGCCTCGCCGGCCTACATCCGCGTTGACGGGATCAATCGTTGGGCTCCAGGCCGTTGGGCTCTCTCGGTAACTATGGCCGAAGCAGGTCACCTGAAGTGAGTTAGCAGGACGCTCTCCCACGACATCTTCTCAACGTTTGTCCCATTCTCCAGTCCAGCTCGCCCACAACGATGTTATCATTGAAAATCCCCAGAGCTGATACTGCGGGGGATATCTTGGCGATAGCATTGATATCGTGGAGAAGCCATTACGTGACGAAACAGTTGAGCCGGGGTTTATAGGCTCCATGTGTAACGGAACTATCGCGTCTGTGATTCCTCGGGCAATACTAGCTACTGAGCCTTAAGCGTGACCCCATCTCTAGTCGAAACATCGAGCAATTGTTATGGTCTTCTGCGTCAGTTTCCTTTTTGCATGAGCTGCTTTGCAGTCACAGACCGAGGCTTCACTACCTTATGCTGCTGACACTGTTAAGGTGTCCCGTATTAGAATAATCTCGGCGAGGCATCGCCAAGAGTAGAGCTTATGCAGTAGTTATGCCTTGTCTAACAATAAGCATACGTTCGTCGTGATTTGAGTTTAATATTTTGGACTATTTGTGTGCGCCGGATGTAGATGTAGGGTAATTAATTATAACATGAACACACCTACCTGTCTACCTACCTACCCATGGAATGCTTCATCTTTACATAAAATGAAGTCAATTCCCAGTAATCTACTTATCAGTGAAATTGGGGACACCAGATGCCTTGTCAAACGGAACGAGTTTAGCTTTTCCGAGTTTGTTGATCATTAAGGTAGGCAGATGGTTACGTTAAGCCGGATGGGATAGCTTGATTTCACCCGAGCATTGTTCTAGTCACCAAACTGCCTCTTCAAGCCCCAGAATCAGCATCAAAGCCGCCTTGTTAAGCCCTTGATACCATCCAGGCAATGCATCAGGGATGCAGTCATTTAGGGGACCATAGAGCCTGTGTTATTCCCTCAGACTTTCGTTCGGCGATAAGATCAAACGGATCGGTCTGACGCCAAGCAATTTACCCGACGACACTAGACCCACTGCTAGACCACTATCAGTCAGCCTCCACATCTGGGTGGAATTCTGTTTGTACTTTACGCTTAGGATGGATGGGCGAACCGGAGTAAGGTTCATGATTGGACCAGGTCCCTGTGAGTGACCGGTTGGAACCGAGTCTAAAGCAGATGACCGCAGTTCCGTTCGACACGCCAATTGGACGCCATCATCTTGCGGCAAGCCACTTGATCTAAGCGACAGTCGTGATTGGTGAAGATCCGTCGTATTCCGTATACCGTACCCCGTATGCCGACCCTTGCGCATCACGAATTCAATAAAATGCGACATGTTCGACTGGGCTAAAAACCATCGAACTTCCATTTCATTCGAATCTTTTCTGTTTACGATGTCAGTTCTCCGGCCAAAATGGAGGCCCCTCACCACCAAGCCTTGGGCGCGAGCATTTGCAACAGATCGTGGGCAACAGATCTTCACGTTGCCAGACGGTCGTGGGTTGGGGTTCGCTGAATACGGCAATCCAGATGGAAAACCTCTTCTCTACTTCCATGGCTACCCGTCTTCGAGACTTGAGGCTGAGGCCCTTAATGACATGGCTCGCCTCAATGACATCCGTCTTCTTGCGCTTGATCGACCCGGCTTTGGGCTGTCCTCTCCTCAGATCAATCGTCAAATTCTGGACTGGCCAAACGATGTCCGGGCCTTTTCGGAAGGCATGAATCTCCCCAAATTTGCCGTTCTCGGGGCTTCTGGTGGTGGCCCTTTTGCTCTGGCGTGTGCACACACACTGCCGAGTATGCTTACCGGCGTTGTACTCTTTGCAAGTGGCCCTCCATGGGCTGCAGGAGCACAAAAAATGTCCTTGATGCGTCGAATAATGAGTAGAATGACAAATAGCTGTCCAACTGTACTCAAAACGGTGCTCCAAGTCTTGGTCCATTCGCTGAAATGGCTTGTATCAACCGGCCCCGTAACAAGACGACTTGGAAAATGGCTGGACGAACAAGACAAAAAGCAGTCGGCGTCTAAACCAAAGACTCATTCTCAGCGTATTGAAGCCCTGACGAAAGTCGTTATAGATGAGCCATTTCGCCAGGGAGCTGATGCTGCCGTCTATGAGGCGAAACTCTTATCTTCACAGGACTGGGGATTCAGATTTGAAGACGTCAAGTTTGATCAAGTCCATATCTGGCACGGCAAGGAGGACGGAAATGCCCCGATTGCCATGATTCGATACATGGCACAGCGGTTGCCTCACTGCACACTCCATGAGCTTGATAACGAGACCCATTACACCATGTTCAAGTATTTTGAGCCGGCAATCTCCAGCCTGTTCCCGGAAGACAAGAAAGTTGGTTAGAAACCAAGCCTTTGCACATGATGAGTGGTGAAGGCCTTGGGTGGGCAAATTGAGAATTGGTCAAAAGAGTAGAGAGTATTACATGGGGTATCAACACAGTCACCGTCCGATCAGCCCTTTCGCGGCTACTCCATCGCCGTCAACACCACTTTTCCTTTGAACCACATCAATCCCGAAGCCCACCGGTGAAAAACCATATCCCTTATCGCATGTTTGACACATCATCCTTACACCCGGCCTCACCCACTCAACGCTTGGTTTAGTCACTTGCTTTGGACTGGCCAGCGCAACCACTTCATCCGCTCCCAGCATCCGTTCCTCGATCACATTGCGTCCATCTGTCGCTTTAGCCATGGCTTCTCCGGCCATGATGGCCAGAACTGGGAGTCCTCGCATGATGGGAGGGAGGCCGCCTTGAACATTGGATAGTTTGGCCAGTTTGGAGACTTCGGTTTTAAATAAACTGTTGGGCATTGTAGGCTGGTAATTGAAAGCTGCCACTGATGATATGAGAGTTTGAACCAGTAAAAAAAGAATAACCAGATGAGAATGAAAGACTGGCGCTCTGCATTCTGGACAACCGCTGGTATTTGTATGAGCAATGCGGGGTCTGGATCAACACCTGAGGCAGAGTTTGCTAAGGTATCGAAGAATAAGCATGACAGGGGCAATATTACACGCCCTTATGCACACGCCAGCCTTGCCATCTTATCTTGGAACTGATATCTAATAGCTACTAGTCACAGTTCTGACTGACAAACGCCCTGACATTCTCTTGACCTTTCTGGCCGTCTCCTCCATCGTAGTATCGTAACTAATGCCAACACAGTTGCCTAATTTTTGACTTTTCAGCTGCGCAGCAATGAAGAGTCACGCCTAGCTGCACAATGAGACGCTATTCGGCCGTCGATCATTCACAGTTGCCATGCCAGCCATGTCCCAACTCAGCAAGATCAATCCCTGTTATGGATCCTGCTCTGACTGGCCAGATCTCGATGAATCAGCTGCGCCTCAGCACTAGCCACAATCTGCTACACACTGAAAATTATACGATTTGTGGACCTATGATCGTCACTTGATCTTTTACAACTCAAATTCAACAAAATATACCGATAAAAATGCCTCAGGCAGTTGAGGTATGCAAGCCAGCGTTAGGGATTCGCCTCGAAAACCAGCGGGCTGAATATGCGCCTGGCGACACGATCATGGGGTGTGTGTACCGCACAAGCCACACAGTGAGCCCGAGCTCGTCGGTCTCGCTCCGAATGTCTGGAAGAATACAGACCAGACTCAGCGACACAAATCACCGAGCACCATTCAACCTGATATCCCCCGAGCACGCCCAAACGATATTCGAAGGACCTCTGCACATTGCTGGGGACGAGCACGTCTGGCCGTTCGTCATGACTATCCCGCAATACGTCGACCCGCAACATTTGGACTGTAACACCAAAATCGACACCAATGTACCCTTCGACACAAGAGACCATATCCTACCGTCAACATTCAAACTGGACGATTTCAGACGAAACGAAGCCTTTATTGAGTACTTCCTTCAAGCTACTCTGAAGATCTCACGAAAAGGCAATATTGAGACCGTATCGGCTAGACTGCCTTTCAGAGTCACAAATATGAGCCCCAAGCCTCCCATCGTCGACTTTGAGCTGAAGCGGTCGATCTCCTCTGGTTCAGTCTCATCATATCGATTAGTCCCAGGGATGGAAGATGCGAAACTGTCACTTTCCCAGAAGATGAAACAGTCTTTGAGCACGGCCAGCGTCCCAGAGTTTGCATTTAACCTTCAAGTAGACGCCCCGCGGCTTCTTCAGCTCAGCAATCCTGATCCAGTGCCATTTAGGCTTCGGGCTATACCGGACTGGCATCGTACAAGCGATTCCATGAGAGACGTTCCTCAAAAGATCAAGCTATTATCGCTTTCTGTTCAAATCGCTACCGATACGGACATCATTTTTGAGAGGTCACCATCTCCCTATAACTTACACGAGAGTTACGAGGTGGATCTACGTTTTATGAAGGCAATCAGAGCCCGAGGAAAAGAAGTTTTTATTCCCTGCGCGGATGAATCGACACCTATTGATGTTGGGCGGTTGAGCAACCTGCGTCTCGGCCCGCCTGGTAGTGTCTATCCAGACACACGACTCCATGGGCAATTTTCGTTGCACTCGACCTTTACAACCTATAATATTCGACAGTCTCATCGGTTGCTCTGGAAAGTGTGCGTTGAGATCGCGGGTGAGAAGTTTGACGTGTCGGGGTCTCAGGCAGTTACGTTGTTGACGCCGAGTGACGAGAGAGGACCAGGGCCAGAGCCAGAGTTGAATAGAGGGCGGCATGAAGACTGGATTCAACCACCTGAAGAGGAACCGCCGCCGAGCTTTGAGCAGGTTCAAAAAGAAGATTTAGCAGCAATGAGACATGAGTACAACGGACTAGATGTAAATAATAACTGAGCATGGGCTATTGGGGGCTATAGAATAGAGGCGTCGTCGGCATTAGACTCGGTCCTCATTAGTAGAGTTAGACAAGATTTTTATGAATGAAAACCATCAAGACTTGGACTCTCTGGCTCGTCAAGACAAGTACCCAGTGAGGCAATATCGTAAACGGCCTATGCTTCCCGCGGTGAACTCTGCCGCGGAAACCAGTTATCCGCGGCTGTGGGCCTTACCAATCGGCCCACTCACTGGCGAAGCAAGCACAGCACCTTGACAGCTGGAGTATACTATACAGTGAGCATCTTGGTTTACACTTAAATATTCACTATAGCCGAGGACATTTGATGGGTATGAATTGTAATCGGCTATGAAGTATCACCTTCGAACTCAAGAACTAAGAAGTCCGGTGAAGGGCGGACCTTGTGCAACTGGCTAGTAGAGTCCGGTCCACCGGTCGATAAAACTTCCCCAGTAACACCCCATGGAGAACCAGGTCCCCAGTTTCCCGGAACCCCATTACACTCCGGAATGGAGTCTAAGAAGGGTCGCCAAGGCCTGATTCTGAGGATCAACTGGATCCCCGGAGTATACGGATGCTTTCGTGGGCCTGTTGTGGCCAGATCGATGGAGTTACATGTTGCTTTGCCCCATTTGATACCTGGAGGAGTATATAGCCAACCCGGGTTCCTCGAGTCTAGGTATCTCGTCTTTACCCTCAAGCTGCTCTATCTACAGTGGCATCTGCATTTAGCATTACCGGGCACCTGGCCTTTTTACATACCCGGAATCATTTCTTGTATCTTTCTCGGTTCCAGATATATCAACTAGACACGTCGGCTGAAGAAACACCGCCAAAGTCACGAGAGGCGTCTCCTGGCCGGACAACGCAGCTATGGAGCACCCGAACCAAGATATCTACCCCTTGAGCCAGGGCCAAGACTCGACCAAAACTAGCAGCCATGAAAAGATGGGCCAGGCAGACCACATGGACACGGCAACTGTACCGGCCAACGGTTTCGGTGGCGACGGTGGGAAAAATTACCGAACAATGGGCCGCTGGGATACCGTCCTTGTTCTTTTGACCAACCAAATTGGCCTTGGATTTCTGTCCCTTCCCGGAGTTCTCCGTGATCTGGGACTTATACCTGGCATCATTGCGGTCGCTGGAGTAGGTTGTCTGACCTGGAATACGGCATACGAGCTGTGTCAATTCTACCACCGCTACCCGCATGTTGTAAATGTGGTGGAGATGGCCAAGGTAGTTGGCGGCAGACGTTTCGAACTCGTGGCAGGCATCGGTCTCTTGATCCAAATTATCATGACCAGCGCAGCAACCTGTGTCACGATATCGATCGCTTTCAACACGATAAGTACCCATGCCCTGTGTACCGTGGGGTTCATTGGTATTAGCTGTTTGGGGTGCTGGGTACTTTGTGTCCCTCGCACGGCAAAGTTTGTGTCGCAGACGGGCATTCCTTGCTGCATCGGAGCGGTGGCGGCAGCGTTGATTGTCATCATAAGTCTCGGCGTTGCGGACCCAGCCAACGCCCCATCTGATTGGGATAAAGAGATTGTGCTGGTGGCCTATCCCGAATTTCGCAAGGGACTTAATGCTGTTCTCAAAATCACTTATACGTACTCTGCCAACATCAACTTTGTGTCTTTCATGGCCGAAATGGTTGACCCAAAGAGAGACTACAACTTTGCCCTTGCTTGGTTGGAAGTGTGTTCTATTGCCTTCTTCACACTCGTTGCAGTTGTCATCTATTGTCTTGCTGGCGACTACACAACATCTCCAGCATTTGGACCGGCACCTCAGGTCCCCGCTCAAGTTGCGTATGGCATTATTCTACCGACAATCTTCTCAACCGGTCTTGCATTTGGACACACCGCCGGGAAATACCTCTACGTGGAAGTCATGAAGGCCATCAACGCGGCGCATCAGATGACAGACAATAGCTTCAAGTCTTGGTCTATCTGGATCGGTATTGTGACCTCCTTCTGGGCACTCTGTTTTGTTATTTCGAATGTGATCCCTGTTTTCGACTCTATTCTGGCTATTGCCTCGGCAACGACGATTTCTTGGTTTACTTTTGGGTTCAGTGCGATTTTCTGGATGTTTCTTAACTGGGGCGTCAAATTTTCCAACTGGAGGAAAACATCGCTGACCTGTGTCAACATCTTTCTCATCATAATGTCGCTTTTTCTCAACGCGGCAGGGCTGTGGTCCTCAATCACGGAACTGATCGATGTCTTCGCGGATGAGACAAGTCAGATCCGGGGTGCATTCTCTTGTGGAGACAATGCACTGTTCTAGCCGTATCGGGGGATCGAAATCTGGAGAGCAACATGCCCTGAACCAATTGTCTGTATGCCTTGGCTACACAGAACAGTTTCGAACCAGAAGTTTCGGGTCTCAGCGAAATTCTGCATGCCCAGAAGCTGTGTATAATAGAAATAGTTGTCGCAACCTTTACAGAATACGTTGTATTCAGCCATTTGCCATCAGGAAGAGTGCAGGTTTGTACTTAAACAGTGGAAGGCACTAATATGCCTGAATTACCGTTCTCGACTACGATAATGACCACTAATTGGGCAGGGCCCAGCTTATACACAGATCAAGATAACTTTATCATGGCTATGATCTCGAGCCCGACGGCAACGTAGTCTTCAGTATCCAGTTGATGCCTTGACTCGCACCCACGCTGAGCTGTTGGAAGTGTAAAATTCCCTCAAACCGGATCAATGCTTAGGCTGTTGTCGGCACTCTTACCATTGTTCGCGATCTAGCCCCACGGCCTCGCCGAAAGCCAAGACCAAAGCCCAAACTGCAGACAGCCATGGAGAGCCGTGAAAGTGTCGTGCGACGTTGCCGCTCGACTGTTTAAACTCCACTTGATATCCTTGGTTGAGCGGATCTGCGAAGTGAGACATCTATCTATTTCGAGTTCGCGCCGCCGCAAATGCCTGCTTTTAGTTCGCGCCGCCGGGCGATACCTTTTTCGATCAGCAAGTTTCAAGCTCCATGTAAACTACTACCAGATTCGCCGCAAGGACCACTCCGCTCTCGAGGACGGGTGATCTGCAGCAACAGCACAATTTCTTGACCCTGGCAGAAGAACAAGTGGAGTGGGTCTTGGGACTGCCGAGGCACCGAGGCCACCTGGTAGCGAAACTTCTCGAACTGTCCTCTTGTCTACCGGATAGAAATCGTCTTGGAGTTCTCCGTACTGCATCTAAACGAAAATCAACTCCAAGACGGACGGCTGCGGGGGCGGGGAATAGCCTCCAACATGGCTCGCCCAACCCCTCAGGTTGGGCAGTCTGTCGTATGACGACATGTCGGAAAAAGGCCCGAATTGGCGCATCGAGCGTCCTCCGCACGAGATGGAGCTCAACCCTGGCTCTTCTCCAACCGCTAACGTGACAAGCATGCCACAAGAGAGAGGAGAACCTGACTCGCGCACTCCAGAATACCCCAGACCCCAGAATTTCCCCAGGATGTATGGAGACAGTAATCTCTTGGTGATTATTGGTTGATGGGATGGAGAAGGATGTTGCCGCAGAACGTCGCGGAAGCGAGCAACCGAAGTATAAAAGACGCATGCACATCGAATGCATCACTCAACTCCCCCTCACCTCACCTCGCAGACTCACACAATCACGCAAACATGGTTAAACAACTTGAGCCATCGGACAAGCTTGACGACTATGGCGTCCCTACCGAGGAGCATGTCGGCATGAGCATGACAGTCGAGCCATATGGCCCGCCTGGTATGTGGCATCTGTCATGGAGATGCTCCCCATAGCTAACCGTTGTAGGATTTCGTGGCCTCTTTGCCTCTCACTATGTATCGTTGTGTGCTGCATTCTCGGCCATTGGCGGTCTTCTGTTTGGCTACGACCAGGGCGTCATTAGCGTGACTCTGGTCATGGACCACTTTCTTGATCGATTCCCAGAAGTCTCTGACGATGCACCCGGCGCCGGGTTCAAGAAAGGCTTGATGACGGCCATGATCACGCTTGGAGCGTTCATCGGGGCCCTCAACCAAGGCTGGATCGCCGACTGGATCTCGCGAAAACGGTCGATTATGGTTGCCGTGGTCATCTTTACTATTGGTTCGGCCCTGCAGACGTCGGCAGTCAATTATGCCATGCTTGTTGTTGGTCGATTCATTGGCGGTATCGGCATTGGACAGTAAGTTCACCGTCTATCATTCTGACCTCGCTAACCGCTTAGGCTCTCCATGGTGGTTCCCCTCTACATCTCGGAGATTTCTCCTCCAGAGATTCGTGGTTCTCTACTGGTCTTTGAGGAGTTGTCAATTGTGGCCGGAATTGTTATCGCCTTCTGGATCACTTACGGCACCAAGGACATCTCTAACCACTGGTCCTGGCAGCTCCCCTTTCTTCTACAGATCCTCCCTGGTCTCTTCCTAGGATTTGGAGCTATCCTTCTTCCGTATTCACCCCGTTGGCTAGCCTCCAAGGATCGGGAAGACGAAGCCCTTACGAACCTCGCCAAGCTGCGATCCCTCCCAGAGACAGACCCCCGGGTTCAGCGAGAATGGATGGACATTATTGCGGAGGCGCGATTCCAGGCTGGCGTTTTGAAGGAACGGCATCCTGAGCTGACGCGGCGCACCGATGCCGCAGGCAGATTGAAACTCGAGTTTGTGAGCTGGACTGATTGTCTCAAACCGGGCTGCTGGCGTCGCACTCTCGTTGGTGTCCTCCTCATGTTCTTCCAACAATTCGTGGGCATCAATGCTTTGATCGTAAGTGCACTGTACCGAGAAGTGAACGTGAACTAACTGGTCTTTGTAGTACTACTCACCGACCCTCTTCGGCACCATGGGTCTGGACTTTGACATGCAGCTCATCATGTCGGGTGTCCTCAACGTCACACAGCTGGTTGGCGTATTTTCTAGTCTTTGGACGCTTGATCGATTTGGCCGCAGGACCATCTTGCTTATTGGCAGTTTCTTCATGTTTGTGCCGCACGTCATCATTGCTGCGCTCGTAGGGAAGTTCTCAGACGACTGGCCAAGTCACACGGCCGAGGGATGGACGAGCGTTGCATTCCTGTTGTTCTACATGCTTGCTTTTGGCGCTTCCTGGGGACCCGTTCCTTGGGCTATGCCGTCAGAGGTGTTTCCCTCGAGTCTGCGTGCGAAGGGTGTCGCCTTATCTACGTGCTCAAGTAAGTATTCTTCTCTACCTACGTACTTATTCACGACACAAACTGACCAAAAAGACTGGATCAATAATTTTATCATTGGACTTATCACGCCTCCACTCGTGCGTGAGACGGGCTTCGGAGCGTACGTCTTCTTTGCCGTGTTTTGTCTCTTGTCCTTTGTTTGGGTCTGGTTCTGTGTGCCCGAGACCAACGGCAAGACGCTGGAGGAGATGGACGAGGTCTTCAACGACAGAAGCGGTGTGGAAGATGTGGCTAAGAAGGAGCGTATTCTTCGGGAACTATATGATGAAAGGGCCGTTCATTGAGGTCCGATACATCTCGACAATCTCCGCTCCCATACCTAGCTAGCTTTGGACCTATCTATACCAGCACAGTAGCAAAACGATACCCAATTGCCCTGTCCTACTCCTGGTGAAGCGTATCGTTCGGCAATGACTTGGGCCGCGGCACCAGAAGCCAGCTAATGGTGACACCAGCCAGAATGCCCACAAGGAAGGGCTGTAGCACGCTTACACCAACGCGGGAGGCTACCACGCCGGTCACAATGGGAAAAAAGGCGCCTCCCATCTGTGCAAAGACAAACACATAGCCCAAAGCCGTTGCATGTATCTCGCGAGGAAATAGCTTCGTACCGAGGGAAATACCCTGACCAGTTAGCAGTGTCTTGTTTGGGATTGAGCACTTACTGTAGCAAAGAGAGGGCCTGTGACAAAACCGAGAAAGCTCACGGCCACGGCAGCGGCAATAATATTAGGGACCCTGGCCACATTAGTAATGTTTTGACTTGGTTGGTTAACTTACAGCCAGAAGATGAGCTGCAGGCCGATGGCAATCAGACAATAGAGGAAGACCATTCGACGTTCACCCAGTCGATAGGTGGGTTCAGCTAGGATAAGTCTCCCAAGAAGACATCCACCATTGAACGCTGCCGGGATGAATCCCATCTGCGCCAAGTTCCCATCTCTAACTTGAACGAGGTACTCGACCACCCAGCCGTTAATGGTGATTTGAGAACCGACGTAAAAGAAGTAGTACATGCTCAATAGCCACACGCTGCGATGGCTCAACGTCGACTTGATCAGCTTGACGGCGTCTTTGTTCCTCGAGGCCTCTGTCTCAGAGGGAACTTTCTTGCTGACCACGAGAGTATCGCGGAATGCCCAGCATATCAACGCCAAATTGATGACACAAACGCCCACAGCAAAAAGGTAGAAAAAGTACCACTTGGATACTGGACCGGCGGATGCAATTCCTGTAGCCACAAAAGGACCAACAAGACAACCGCCCATGTATGAAGCGTGGACAACAGCCAGCCAGCGATATGCACCCTTGGTCTTGGCAACGAATGTATTGGAATGGGTATCATTGTAGGCCTGGCCGATCGCTGTGAAGAAAAAGGTGACAACCATGAGCGGGAACGGGGGTTTCCAAGTGCGCAGAGTGTGCCCCAGAAGCTGACTCGTGGCGCCGACGGCAAGCATCGAGCCAAGGCCAAGTAACTGGCTAAGATGAGTGTTGGACATTGCGGCAAAGACCCAGCCCAGAAAGGTTGCGCCATATCTATGGAGATTTAGCAATGCCCAAGCAGAGCGCTTTATCGCGCTAATGTACGAGGGTGAGATACTGACATGCTCGACACGATTGCAGTGTTGACATGATAGTCTCGGATCATGTATGGGATGAGAGCTCCTAGACTGCCGTCGTTGACTCCAGCGACAAAGAAGGAGAAGCAGGCGCTGATGATTCTGAGATAGGTCCCCTTGTCCAGAGCGCCGGGTTCTCGATCATTGTGGGTCGTCTCGACGTCATCCAAGACTGAGAGTTGGTGTGTTTCCGTTTCGGTCTGAGTCGTTGTAGCCATTGCACGAGTGGTCAAAGAGCTTGCGGAATGGTTCGATCAGGCAGTTTGCGAGTTCACAAGATTGAGCCAGGCCACTGATGATTAATCAGGTGTGACCCGCTCTCGCTTAATTCGGCATGATCATCCTGCCTCGTTGTATGTCGGCTCTTGTTTGAACCTTTAGTTAAAAGGGAAGTCATCGATAGACTTAAAGGTTGTGTGACTTGGTCGGCTCGAGGTAATGCCATGTATCGAGACAAAAGCCTGAGGCGCCAGAGACAAGCACGAGATTGGGGGACGAGGGAGTCTTGCGAAAGCGTGCAGGGGTCCGGTTCAGAATTCCTGAATAGAAATCTTTGCGGCTTGTGTTATTCTTTAAGGCAGCAACGTAGCTCTGAGGCCCGACGGGATGTTCTCGAATTGATCGGCTTATGCAGGTACAGGCGGTCAATGCGTTCTTGTTGTGACTTTGTCGACCGAGAACGTGGTGGAGTGGCTAGGAAAGTGGAGAGTTTAGCAGGCGTTCTAGAAAATTGGCTATTAGCTACTACCTTTCTGGAGCGAGACCGAGCTTCCAAAGACTGCAATAGGCTCAAGACGACTGCCGCTTTGACTCTACCATCACGTCGGCTTTATTCTGCCGAGACTATGCTAAAGTTAACAGGCCACTAGGCCGACGGAGGCGCTTAGACAACTGCCGAGAAACGTTAGGGCTTACTGGATTATGGGCCAGGCTTGAGTGCAGTAAGGAAGTTGGCCCTGTTGGATAGGTTCACAATAAATGACATACTCATCTCTAAGGACTGGAAATGCTTGGATCGTTGGGTCTATAGGGCTATGATTGATGCTCCAGTTCTTGTCTCAACGCCGTGACCAACTCCGGACGACTCCCAATGCAATGCAATGCAATGACCAAGGTCTCTTTCAACAAATTCAGAAGGATCCAATGTCATCTGCTCCTCGTATTCACTCACGGACCGTACTTGCTTCCGGGCCTCGACTGCGTCGGCCAGACTTCACCTACGTCCCACTTAGATAGCATCCGTCAGCCAGCCGAGATAATAAATCAAGAGAGCGAGATGTACTTACGTGCTCGACAATACAGCCAGCATCCCATCTAAATCGGTCGATAATTTCCCCAACGGCAGAAGAGTTGTAATTCAGCCAGCCCGTTCCGTCCTGGAACAGCTTGCGTTGGAAGGTGATATTGACCGTAGGCCACATGGGTGCCAGAGCGTCAAAGGCAGCCTGTGAACCATTTTTGGTCACAAATGGATTGTGGTTCTGTTGTGAATGGACGCATTAGCATCATGTAAAGAATGTAGGAGGGACCAACGAAATCGCGTTGCAGACGAGAAGTATCGCCAAATATGAATAGATGGCCAAACACTCACAATGTAGCCCTTGGATATATATCGGAAAGCCTCAGTCAAGTTCTTGGAGATAAGGAAGGCGTGGGTAAAACAATTGAATCGATATCGCGTTTCGAACTCGCTAGGCGGCGGATAAATCGGTTCACAAGGCGGCGGCGCGACCAAGGTCTGCCTAGTGCTGATTTCTTGACCAAGAGGCTGGTTTGCCTCGAACGCAATGCCACTGGAAATACAGAGGGCATAGATTAGCAATGCTGTGAAAAGTCGAGCCATCGTGAAGAAGATCATGCGCGATAGTAAAGCACTGCGGTGAAACCACGCTCAGGCTAACGTGGAGATCATGGTCAATATTTATGTGGTATTCGCACCTCAGCTCATAAAAACTGGGCCATCAGGCCTCACGACGGGTATCTGGGCCATATTCCTATAGGAGCTAGATCTCCCTAGCATAATAGCAGTGGTTCTCGCATCGCAAAGCTTATCCCACTCGTCTCGGGGTTTGCAAATCCCGAGTAAACCCTGCAAGCCAGGAGAAATACTACCGTGTTCAACTGCCGAGTACCTGACTAGTGCACTGAGCTTCCCATTTGAGACAAACCGAGGAAACAGGCTTACGACATTGCATCCCGCTCGGCTGTCAAACTCGCTTATCAAACTTTAATGCTTCCGGCTATTTGGTCCTGCTAGTCTTATCCAGTCAGAGTGAGGCTGTAGATCCACAGAAATTTTCTCGAAACTCTATCATACGAGCGTATGGATTGACAAAACGATGCAAAAATTATAAATGCATGATGAAGTATGGGATGGTCGTCGTCATATGAGTCTTGAGGAGGCTCAGACAGTGGTCTCTAGGAAGAAATGGGTAATTATATGTTCCACAGCCCCTAAGTTAATTCACATCTCTCCTATTGTTTTTATTCAGCTGATCGACTTCTTGTGTTGGGAGGCTTCGGTTTCGTCAAAGCACGCACCTAGGCCCTGGCCTAAGGTTGCCGCCGTTGTTTTCCCCCTGCTGACAGAGTAATAATCAAGCTTCTAGACTTTGTCGATAGCGTGAAACAGTGTCCATATCCCACTTATAAGCCCCTTGATTGTCATCCTGGACGTGGGATGCGATTGTCCTTGACTCTCTTACTCCTCAGCCACCTCTACATAGGAGCAAGTGTCGCGAGTTACGCGTCAGAGAAGGCAGTCATACCATGAACCTCTTTATTGGTTCATTCTAATAAGTCCCGTTACCAAATCTCTGCTTCTACTAAAGATGAGGTACCATCCCGATCCACGTGGGCATAAGAACCACCCCACAGGGACTTGTCGCAGGCTTATGAAAGCCTCCACAATGGTGTAAACCTTTGAAGCCTATGTCAAAAGGCCATAGCAAGAGAAGTAAAGCCACGCAGCAACGACAGTGAAACTCCACTAGATGTAAACTGCGACAAGGTTCTCCCAGCTCTCAATCTCATCAAGCGGCGCTGGAAGAATAAAATACCGCCAGTAAAGTTATTTCGTATGTGAACAGGAATGCGATTTGTGTGCAGGCAATGCATAAACAGCTGACAAAGAAACGCTCCCACATGAGTTAGGAAATCCGAGCCCCACGCTGTGAGGTGCACCCCACCGTACCATGGCGATAAAGCGAGACCAAGGAAGGTACCTAGGTAGCATTGGTGTTTTCCAGAAAAAGAGAAACTGTAAAGGGAAGCAGGAACTACTTTCCCCTTCGCTCCAGAAGGCAGAGGCGTTGATGTCAGAATTCTTCTTGCCGTCGTTGAATGGCATTCTGCTAAATATTCTTATATGTGGGCGTGCACATTCATGCAGTCTAGCAAGATATAGAGTTTGCGCCGGTTGGCCTTTGTCCATGTCCGAGGGCATCCGTGAGCTCACTGGTCCCACATGGAGCTTGAGATAGTACCATTTGAGCCTCCCAACCGCTGTGACCAGATCTTTGCGATTTTCGAGAGGAAAGGGTTTCAAGATGGCGTTTCATCAACAAAGAAAGTCCTCGGATCTTAAAGGCAGACTTTGACAGAACTGGGAAGAGGGAGAACCAGAGCGACCATCCGAAGGTTCCGCAGATTGATGTCCCCCTCGACGTTTGGGCCCACGTACAGCATGGGAGGAATGGGCGTCTTGGCATAATGCAAGCCCTGACGGGAGCATGTCCCCTGAGTACATGTGGAACCTGGCTTCGGTGTGACACATCGCGATGGTGCACTCTCTAGCTGAAAGACGTTGGCCTTGCTCTTGTCGTCAATATCCTTCTTCAATGTTGCGCGCGAGGGTCAATTACTATGTACTGCAGAAGAAGGAACAATAGAAGCCACAACTACTATATTTTTTTCAATAAAAAATTCTTCTTCCGGACTCTAGTCCAGCGGCCCCTGTCAGCAAGCACAATTCTTCTGGCGCTCAGTCGAACCGAGAAAGGGTGACTTTGAAAATGTTTAGCTAACCATCGAGGCCAGTCCGAAATGATGGTCATCGACGTCATAATAAACAGCTCGGATGGCGATAAGGAAGGATTATCTGAGATTGATCCCAAACAAACTGATATAATCAGGTATAATTGAAAGTTTGTAGCCAGAGCCCACATTTTAGTTGATAATCGAGGTCTACCTAAGTCCGCTTTGTTCCTCATCCATCTTCTACGTCTATCAAGCTTTAGCCACAAGCCTTTTCCTGAGTTTCCAGACTTCATGCAGCTGACTAGCAACTATAAATACAGAAATTTAAATTTGAGGTGCAAATAATGTGGTCGCCACCCATTTCAGCTTGTAAAGAAAGAGGCGCTGCTGGGTTGTCTTTACACGGACATCGAGATGTTATACCATGTAGATACGTGCAATGAGCGCCGAGATACAACCCTGACAGATATTCAGACTACGCCGATTATACGAAGTGTCTGTCCAGCAAGCGGTAGGGATCGTGTGCAGACTGTGGGTATCTTTATAGGTATTGTTCCAGTAAGGTGTAGTTACGGACCATATCGTTTGGGTCGATGAGGGCAACTACCACCAAAGGTGTTTTGATGAGAGATTACGCTAGTATGGCGTGTTCAGCCAGTAAGAGAGATTAAGATTGTATCGAAGAGATTTCTTTTAGAAAGGGAGACCTTTAATAAAACCACCACTGCCTTTGTGACCGAAATCCCCTTGCGCAATACGCCGAGCTACACTACTCGACAAGCCAATCAGGAGTTTCGGTGGCTTTATTAGCCAGCGGGTATAGATGATAATAAGGCGAATCAGAGAAGCATTGGGCCAGGTATCATACCAAAGATACGTTGAAAGAACATAATCTTTGGTCTTTGTAGTAGTAAGAGCCCGCCCAGGCTTGATCAATTTAGATAACTATTAGTTTATATCGTTCCTTGTCATTATGCAGTGCACCCGTTTTCTACGTAACTAGATACACGCGCCCCTCAAAAGCTGCCAGGTTTTCACCCGACTTTCCTTGGTGCGTTGACATGATCGGGACCAAGGTAAAGTCTTTGTTCACTCCCAGCTCCTCACGCGTCGGCTCTGCCCATGGCTTGTCCTCTGTAGTAAAATTGAGAACAACTACAGCCTTTGATCCATCCAAGGGAGATTCCTTAAAAAACATGTACGTCTCCAAATCGTCAGGACGCAACACCTTGTAGTCTCCATACACCAAGAGGTCAGAAAACTCTTTTCTGAACCGGAGAGCCTTTTTCCAAAACGTCAGAACGCTGTGCGGGTCGTCCAACTGTGAGGCAACATTGATCTCGTTTGCGAGGGGATGCGGCTTCATCCAGGACGTCTGTACTGCTTTTCCTGCCTTCTCAGCTGCCTCTGAGAAGCCTCCAGACTTGCTGTCACTCCAGCACAAGGGAATTCGAGCGTGGTCTCTGGCTAGGTGCGACAGGGCTGTGAATGCCTTGTCGAGTTCTTGTTTATCGGACGTCCGTTCTTTGACCATGTCAAGAAACAAGTAGCTGTCAAGATCGAGATAATTTTCGGCAGGATAGCTGTCTTTTGGTGCGTTCACAGAACCAATCTCTTGGCCTTGGTAGATGTATTGCGTTCCGCTCAGACAGGCCTGCAGTAGAGCTAGCAGTTTGGCACCTGCAACTCGATACTGAGGGCGGTCATCTGCAAATCGAGATACTGAACGGGCCTGGTCGTGGTTTTCCATGAAAACAGTAGTCCAGGCATCTGTTCCATGAATCAAGCTCTGGGTCCGCCCAACTGCGGCCTTGAGGTCTGGGAGGGTATAATTCTTCGGTGTTGTTTCATACTTATGGGTCTTTCCAAAGCCGACGTCCACAACATCGAATTGAAAGACCATGTTGAGTTGCTTCTCCTCTGCACTAACGTATCGTAGCACTCGAGCAAGATCCGGTGTGCATGGAAGCTCTCCGACAGTAATGGCTCCGTATCGAGCAAGGATCTCGTTCATCTCGCTAAGAAATTCGTGCATCCGGGGGCCATTGCAGTACAGCAGACCAGCTGGTTGGTATGCCGACTTGGGGTCGACAATTGGGGCATCCGGGAAATCCTGAAGCTTTGAATACATGTTGACTGTGTCGACTCGGAATCCATCAACTCCTCTGTCGAGCCAAAACTCCATCGCCGAGGCATAGATGGCTCGTCGAGTGACCGGGCTCTCCCAGTTGAGATCAGGTTGCTCCTTGGCAAAGAGATGCAGATAGTACTCGCCAGTCGACTCATCCCACTCCCAAGCACTGCCTCCACCAAAGTTGCAGCGCCAGTTATTGGGAGGGAGTCGTTGACCATTGACGTACTTGGCCGGTCGCCAGATGTACCAGTCTCGCTTGGCGTTGTCCTTGCTAGAGCGGGACTCTTTGAACCAGGCATGCTGATCAGAGGTATGGTTGATGACGAGATCCAACATGATGCGCATGCCTTTGGCGTGAGTCTCGCGGATCAGCTGCTCCATATCTTGAAGGGTACCATAGGGGGCATAGACGTCCTCATAGTTGGCGATATCATAGCCCATGTCGATCTGGGGGCTATCATACATAGGACAGACCCAAATCACGTCCACACCGAGACTATGAATGTAGTCCAGCTTGGAAATGATGCCCTGGAGGTCGCCGACTCCATCGCCGTTGGAGTCGCAGAAGGAGGCCGGGTAGATTTGGTAGATGGTGGCATGCTTCCACCACTGCTTGACTCGCTTTGTGACAGTCATTTTGAAAGAAGTTTGTTGGTCGTGCCACAGTCCTGGCAGTTAAACCACTTAAATAGCCAACCGTGGCCAAGATATGCATGTTTGTAACCATCGTGATCATCCGTCCCCTCCGATTGTCGGCCCGACGCGGTGTTTGTGAGGGGAACTGGCCCGTTGTGGCGTAGTGTGTGGTGATCCTCGAACCATGGAGGATGGGAAATTCTCCCGGTTGGTCGAACGTCGGTCCGGGATAGGCGTGACGCTTATTGGCTCTTGGTCGGTCCGACGAGATGCTGGGAAAGTTTCCGGGACAGAGTCTGGGGTAAATTTTACCTCAAAGATTTCGATCAAGATGCCTGTCGTTGCCGTAAACAGAAATGGGCTGCATGGAGTAGCAGTCTGCAGTAGCCACTGCTGATACAAAACTCCAGGCACGCCTTTATCGACCCGCAACAACACTCAATCCAACATCCATCACCAAGTCTTCAACTTGCGCCCATTTTGTTTCACCACAGCTTATTTTTCGGCCCGATCGCCCCAGATCCTGATCTCCTCCCCCATGGGGAACTGGCGGAGGTTCCGCAACAACCCCAACCGTTGGAGGCGCCGCCACGACCTCAGCCGGACCGACGCTTCTCGGCCAATTGCTGCATCATGGCCACCATCAACGTTCTAGGCCATGCCAGGTCCGGCCTAATCGCGGCCTTCCCCGCGAAACACCCCAATCGCTGAGTCCGAGACAAAGCTTGGCCACTGCCTCGGCTGAGCTCGAGCCATGTCAAAGACTTCAATTGAGCCAACTATAAGATGTCTTGTTTCGCCAGACTCAAAAACTCTTTGCAACTCATCTCCTCATCTCATTCACACTCTGCAACACAATGGCTTCCGAAAAGATGCAAGGTGACGTTGCGCCTGCAATCACGCCCATCGCCGTCGATGTGTCCGTCGCTCATGAAGCTGCCGCTGCGGCAGAGGCTGAGCGCAGCATGGGCTTGATAGAGTCTATCAAGCTCTACAAGAAGGCCTGCTTCTGGTCTGTCTTTCTCTCTATATGCATTGTCATGGAGGGCTTCGACAATGCCCTCCTCAACAACCTCTACGCCTATCCTCCCTTTCAGCGCCAGTTTGGAGTCAAGCAGCCCGATGGCAGCTATCAACTCACGGCTGCATGGCAATCCGGTCTCTCCAACGGCACTCTCTGTGGTCAAATCCTCGGTCTCTTTGTCAACGGCATCATTGCAGACCGTTTCGGCTACCGCAAGACCCTGATCGGTGCTCTTTCTGGGTGCATCGCCTTCATCTTCATCATCTTTTTTGCCGAAACCAAGATTCAGCTGCTCATCGGAGAGATCCTCATCGGCATCCCGTGGGGCGTCTTCCAAACCTTGACAACCACATACGCCGCCGAAGTGTGCCCAACGCACCTGCGCGCATATCTCACAACCTACGTCAATCTCTGCTGGGTCATGGGCCAGTTTATTGCTTCTGGCGTCCTCCGAGCCATGCTTTCGCGTGACGACAAGTGGGGATACAAGATCCCATTCGCCCTCCAGTGGATGTGGCCCGTTCCTCTCATCATTGGAATCTACCTTGCCCCCGAGTCCCCATGGTGGCTTGTCCGCCGCGAGCGCATCGATGACGCCAAGCACTCACTCAAGCGTCTCACAGTCCGTAACGGTAACACCGAGTTCAACCCCGACGAGACGATTTCGATGATGATACACACCAACGAGATGGAGAAGGAGGCCCAGGCTGGAACCACGTATCTCGACCTATTCAAGGGCGTGAGTCTGCGCCGAACAGAGATTGTCTGTGTTACCTGGATGATCCAGACACTCTGCGGCTCTACTTTCATGGGCTACTCGACCTACTTTTACCAGCAAGCAGGCATGGCTGTTGAGAACTCGTTCAGCATGTCCCTGGGGCAGTATGCCATCGGTGCCGTTGGAACTATGTTCTCGTGGTTCCTCATGGGCTGGTTCGGTCGACGCACTCTTTACCTGGCCGGCCAGCTCTTCATGTCTCTGTTTCTGTTGACCATTGGCTGCGTCGCCTTTGCTGGACGCGACAATGTCGCTGCCCAGTGGGCCATCGGATCTCTGTTGCTGGTCTACACCTTTACCTATGACTGCACTGTTGGGCCTGTCTGCTACTCGCTGGTTGCCGAATTGACATCCACCCGTCTCCGAACAAAGTCAGTTGTTCTTGCAAGGAACCTCTACAACATTTCTGGCATCGCAACAAACATCATGACTCCCCGCATGCTCAACCCATCGGCCTGGAACTGGGGAGCAAAGTCTGGTTTCTTCTGGGCTGGAACCTGCTTCGTGTGTGCCATCTGGACCTACTTCCGTCTGCCCGAGCCCAAGGGACGCACCTATGCGGAGTTGGACATTCTGTTTGAGCGCCACGTTAGCGCACGCCAGTTCAAGACGACCATTGTTGAGCGATTGGACGCGGGGTTTGACGATGTGAAGAAGGAGAATCACGGAAGCGCCGAGTATATTGAGAAGAAGGAGAGCACCACGTCGTCGGAGTAGAGAAGCGTCAGTCAAGGTTGGATTTGTGGGCGTCATAGGGTAGCTGTGGTAACAGGTGCAGCGCCAGGTTGGAGTTGTTGGAGTTGTTCATATTTTACATAAACGTACATAGCGAATCAGCCACAATTCTGTCACGTGTTTCCTGTTCCATCTTCTACTCCACTCCTCTCCTCGCCACCAGCCTTGAAGACAAAGACCCGCTATCATGAGCGCCCGAGCGACGCGCGCATGCGATCCATGCCGCGTGCGCAAAGTCAAATGCAACGGGGCAACCCCCTGCTCTCAATGTGGACACCTCAATCTGACCTGCGTCTACTCTGCCATCCCCTCTAAGCGGAAGCCTGGGGTCCGGAATAGTCTAGTTTCCCAGCTACGTCAAGGAAAGACTGACGCGAGGTCGAGTTTGACTCCTCCACAAACTGACTCCCAGGTGTCCAACTCATACACTGCAGACTATTTCCTCAGCCTCGTGTCAGACTATGAAGATGTCGTCTTTCCCGTTAACCCAATCATTCTGCCGTCAGAGATTGTGGCGGCGGTGGACAACATGGACCAGAGCTTTGAGGATTCAGCTCTGGTGTACGCCTTTGCTGCCGTGACGACCAATCTGTCACAAATATCCCGTGGCCTTAACGATGAAGTGGCTGCTCGAATGAGGGATCTGATGCACCACAGCCTCAAAGCACATCGCCAGGCAGAGCTCGGAACTAATGTCGATAGCAGACTACCAACCTCTGTCAAGCGCGCCATGACATGCATCTTTCTCGAGATTTGCCTCATGGCATTCAAGAGGTTCGATCGCAGTCTGGCAATTCTGCGGGAGGCGATTTCGATGATTCAGATGCTCGACGTTGACCACTACTTGGGCGAGAGCAGACTTGACAACAACGAGCTGGCCAGAAGACAGCGGCTCTATTGGGAAGCTTTTATTCACGAACGGTTCTTGACAATCATGCCCGGGTACCCGTCCATACTTCCGCCGTTGAGGACTGGCCTGCCACTGAGAGACTCGAATATCCCCCCACACGTCAATGCGGGATTCAACCGACTCATCCACCTATTTCTCATCATGGACGACACGTTTCTGTCACACTGGAAAGCACAGCAAGACCCTAACTGTCCAGCTCCGGATATGACGGCGGATTGGATTGAGACTAAGCAGGCCCAACTGGACCAGGATGAGATCGGAGCAGCCGAGACTGAAGAGACGCTCATTGCAGGTGGATACGGTGGCCTTAGCGAGCTGCAGCATGCTGATCTGTTTGTCACTCGGCTCTGGCTTCGCACTCTGGTCTGGCAGCTCGCATTATCTCAAGGGTTGTTGCAGTCTGCACCACCAACCAACTCTCACGAAGGATTCTCAGTACATTTTCCGGCGCAGCGTCTCTCTGCTCAACTCCGCAGCCTGGTTGGGAGACTCGAAAGGGTTGAAAGCATTGGTATCCACGGGTCTGGCATTCTTCAAAAGCTGTTCGAAATCACAAGCACAGTGGCTGATGTCTTGGCTCTGCCCATCGACGATCACCAGCAAGATGCAGAGTCGAGGGTTGAAGACTTTTTGTTCTTGGTTAAGTTTCTGCTGAGCTTTGAGCGAATTCCTGAGGGTCAAAGGGAATACTTGAAGGAAAAGGTGGCCACACTTCAGAGGGAGCATGCTGGGATTGAGAGTCTGGCTGCGTACAAAGTGGACAACCTGTAAGTAATGAGAGTATAATGTAAATTAGCTGCAAAGGGCTGACAGTCTAGGTAACGAATGTCAAGATAAGAATGTAAACTAGCGGGTACACGATTGAATTCTAAGTTAACAAACTAAAGAATAAAAGAGCGACAAGAACGATAACAGCCAACGACTCAACAGTCAACGAAGGTGACCGGCTTTGACCAGTTAATACTCGAGTGCCTTGATGACCTCTTTGGCGCCACGGTCACCGGATCGTACAGCTCCCTCCATGTATCCCTTCCAGACCAGCGATGTCTCGGTTCCAACAAAGTGGATGTTCTTGAAAGGCTCGCGGATCGACTTGGCAGCTCCGGTCATGACACCAGGCATCATAACAGGGGTGGGAGCACCCTGGAACCACTCATCCTTGGTCCACTCCTTTTCAACGATGTTGATAGGCTCGGGAACCTCGGCAACAGTACTGAAAGCCGCACGGAACTGCTTGAGGACAGCATCCTGTCGCTCCTGGGCGGGCAGACTGGACCACTCACGACCAGGCTTGCCGACATGGAAGCAGGTGATGCTGTACTGTTCGTCCTCGGGAACACAAGTGTCGCGAGTGAACGAGATGGGGCCATCAGAAGAAGTAAAGACGCCGGAGAGATCAGCATCGCGCCACCAGGGGCTGTTGAAGACAAGGACGGTCTTGGAAAAGTAGCCCAGCTTCGACTCGCTCAGTTCCTGTTTAGCACGGGGCAACTCGGGGTGAAAGTCGATGAGAGGGTACAGAGATGTTGGAACCGAGACAATGACCTTTTTGGCGTGGTACTTGGCATCCTTGGTATGGACGGTGCACCCTCGTCGAGACTGGGTGATGCTGGTAACCGGGGTGTTGAGTTTGAC
Organism: Fusarium decemcellulare; assembly: GCA_013266205.1. NCBI lineage: Eukaryota > Fungi > Ascomycota > Sordariomycetes > Hypocreales > Nectriaceae > Fusarium > Fusarium decemcellulare. Next base: position 12,293 of record JAAGWO010001035.1, on the reverse strand, counting down.
GCTATCCTTCTTGAGCTTCTGAACCAGCTTGGTAGAGAAGTTTTCATTGCCTGGATTATTAGCACCAAATCTAGGTATGTAAGGATCGGCAGACTTACCCTGGCGGTTTCGCAAGTATTGGCCACCATCTTTGAGGTCAGACGAAATGTTTTCGAGCCCAGTGCCACTCTTGATGTAGTCAACCAGGTACAGAGCGCTGAGTTCGTCGGGGTCAACTCCAAGGAGAGCTCGAGTAAGAGTAGTAACGAGCATCTTGGAGAGGTCGCTTCCAAACTCTTGGTCCGCAAATTCCAAAGCGGTCATGGAGTCGAGTTTCTTGGCATCAGGTCCAAGATCAGGATGCTCGAGGTTGGAACGCTCCACATACTCTGAGAGTGTGACCATAATTGACTGAGTCTCTTTGAGTTGATCATCCGTAAGCTGTTCATTAGCGACAACTGTAGTTAGGAGTGTGGAACAACAGACTTACATCAGCAGGCAAGCCATATTCGATAGAAGTGATCTTTCCGTTAGGGTTTTGATACAACGAGTCACCCTCTGCCCTCTGAACGATGAGGTCAAAGTCAAACTCTTCAGCCAGGGCAAACATTTCCGACTGGTTGCTGTCGTTAATCCAGGCAGCTCCCATATCAACGAGCCCAGTCCCATTAGAGCTAGCAGGAACAGAGAGAGTCTTGCCTCCAACTCGGTCAGTTGCCTCGAGGACAACATAGGAGAGACCAGCTGAGTGAAGCTGGGTAGCTGCACGAAGGCCACTAAGGCCAGCACCGACCACGACAACGTCGACTGAAACCATGGCGAATAGATGAAGAGATGAATGAATGATGTGTTAGTAGAGATGAGGTGAGATAAAACTTTGAACATACCAACAGCATTTTTTATACTCGACTTGAAGCATCTCAACTGAAGCATCACTTACATCAACCTGCAGTCAGCCAGAATCGGCCTCCGCGCACGCCGGTCGGCCGCCCCACAACGACGCTGATCACCCGCGGCGCCCGGCTTACGGTACCACGGCTGCGGATTACCGTTCAATCAGAAGGTAGGATTCTTGATTCCTTCATCAATGCCGAGTACAGGGCTGGGTCAAAGGGCTGAATAGGTGGGCTCGGGTTCGCACTCCTCGGGACTAGACCGAACGCGCAAGCAGAGCTGACGTATGGCGGCGGTGAATTGAACCAGATTTGGCAGATGTCAGCGTGGCGATTGCAAGGCACAGAGGAAATCTAGCATAGGTGGCCACATCGCTCATAAGTTCGAGTTCTGCCGGCCGACATGAGATGTTCAGGTCGCGCTCTATTACTATCTAAGTTGTCTACGAGGACGTTCCGAGAGCCCCCATTGTGACTGTCGAACAAGGGGCGTCATACACCGACGGCTTCACAAAGCTCACCTGAGCCTTGGTGCCCTTGCCCAACTCAATCAATGTCTTCTTGCTAGGATCAAACTTGGGCCAACCGAGTTGACTCAAGCCTGACGACGGGTTGTCGGAGAAGGAGTACCATGCGTGCTGCATAATCTTGGTGAGCTTCTTCTGCTCGGTGCTCGGTGCAATACCGCTAACGTCCTTGGAAGCGCCAAAGATCATGTGCAGATCAACACCATGGTACGCGCCGCTGGTAGGGAACAGTCGCGTGTTGTCCCAGTCGGCGAGGTATCGGTACGCCCAAGCAGCCACGCCGTGCTCACGACGGGCCTCGGCCTGGTACGATACAGGACAGGTAAACGACTCAAGGAGGAATGACGTGACCTGGGCGTCTGTGGGAGTAACTCCGTTGCCGTACGCCGGAATACGGTAGTAGCCATCCTCGTTGTGGTTGTGGCCAAACAGAATCGGGACCTTGGCAAAGCTGCCAGCCTTGGTGAGGCTGACATAGTCGGAAAAGACAATCTCGCCATCCGGCTTGGGGTAGAATGGGGGAATGGATCGGAGAACGCTGGAGCTGGAAGTAGGCCTGATAGTAGCAGCCGCCGCCTTGATATCCTCCCAGTCAGCCTCTCGCATGCACGCCATCACATCGTCGGCGTCGCTGCAGCCAACAGTCGACACGACAGTGTTCCAGTTCTTCTCGGGGACTCCAGGAGCATTGACGGGAAAGCTGAAGGCGTTGCCAGACGGCGCAATGATACCGTTGACGATGGGATCCTTCTTGTATGCGTAGGTCCAGTAGTCAACCGCCACACCACCGGACGACTGGCCGGCGATGGTGATCTTGGTAGGGTTTCCACCGAAGCGCCAGATGTTGTCTCGGATCCACTCGACGGCGGCACGCTGGTCCCTCAGTCCCAAGTTCTCTGTCTCTCCCGCGCCAGGGAAGCCAAAGATGTTGATGCGGTAATTGACCGTGACAACAACAATGTCCTCCGCATCAGCAAAGTACTTGCCATTGTAGAAGGGGCTGTTGGTGTTTCCAATAGCAAAGCCTGTAGTAACAATTAGCGCATGTCTAGCTACAAAGGGCAGGTAACTTACGACCACCGTAGAAGAACACCAGCACCGGCTTGTTGGCCTTGGCAGAGTTGGCCGTCGCCTTGGACCAGATGTTGAGCGTCAGGCAGTCCTCACTCTGCGGTGTCCCGGCAGAGCTGGCAAAGTAGGAAATGATCTGCTGCGCCTGAGGGGTCATGTCGGGGTAATCAACCTTTTTGCTGGCCGACAGGGGGCAGTCATAGCCAAAGCTCTTTGCCTCGTAGGGTTCCCGCGAGTTGAAACGCTCAGGGGGGGCGAAGCGCAACTTGCCGACCGGAGGCTTCGCATAGGGGATGCCCAGGTACTCGACGACACAGGCCGAGTTGTCCGCCAGGTGGCCGGTGATTGGGCCATTAGACGTGTCGACGGTGATGTACTTGGACGTGGTGCACTTGGGGGCAGCAGCGGCGAGAGTGGCCCAAAAGGCAAAGGCGGCACACTTGAGGAGGGACATGTTGGCGTGATGCTCCGTACTCGGGACAGTCTGTAACAGGACGTGGGGGATCTGTAGACTTTATCCATCCACGTGGAAGCGTGCCAGTGCCTGGTCGGTGCTCTCTGCCACTAAGATTACCACTTGGCGTCCGTTGCCAAGGCTGAATCCACCGCGTCAAGTCGGTTCATTTCTTAATGTCACTGGCCTTCGAGAACGCCTACCTGAATGTCCTGAGCCCACTAATTAAGGGCCTGAATTCCACCAATGCTCACATTCCCGGTAAACCCGAGTCCGTCGTGCCACACTCCTGCATGAACTGACCACCCCGGCGGCCCGGTAGAATGGACGCACGCCATGCCCCCTTGGGTCCTCATTTCCGCGCCTACAGCTGGCGGCCGACGCTATGGCCAGGACAGGATGTTCGCTAAGAGTTTATATGCCGACTTGCTTTTGCAGGGTGAAGGAGCCCTGTATTCTGGACGATGCTAAACTCTTCTCGTAAAGGGCCGACCATGAGTGGTTTGACATGTCAACAGATTGATGAGAGGGGAGGCAGCTGCGTATACGGCAAAAGAAAAGTCTGCTCAGAACCACCATGTGACTCCATCATTTGCAGCTGAACGAGACTGATATATACGGGCCCCGTCTCCCGTCTGACTCTGATCGCCAACTCAATGCAACATGGCGGGCGACAGAGGTATGGGGTTCCCCACCGACGGGGTCGACAACCAGGGCTGGAAGCTCTACATTACGTCTTTGGTTATGATCATCGCAGCAGGCCTGTTTGTCATTGCCAGGTGCTCTACGCGATATTGGATGCACAAGCTGGGGTCTGACGATGCTGCCGTCGTCGTCTCTCTGGTGAGTTTGGTCCTCTGTTGGTTGTCTCTCTCTAACCGGGGTAGCTCTCGTCTATCGTCGTCTCCGTGTCGATGCAACTGGCCGTACAGCATGGCTACGGAATGCACAAGGCCGATCTCGAAAAGCCCGAGCTTCGAATGGCGTTGAAGATGTTCTTTATCGCTCAGACCCCGTACAAGGTGACCGTTTGCCTCAACAAGGTGGCCGCGATTTTACTCTATCTCCGTCTCTTTGTCACGAAAGGATTCCGCATCGCATGCTACACGGTTATGGGTATTATTGTGGCCTGGAGTATCGGAGGTGTTGGTGCAACTATCTTTCAATGCGTCCCAATTGCCGCCGCCTGGGACAAGTCGGTTGACGCGACGTGCATCGACTCCAACAAATTCTGGATCGCCTACGCCGTCATGAACATTTTGACCGACATTATGGTTCTAGCTCTTCCGATCGTTCCTATTATGAAACTCCAGATGAACATGCGAGAGCGCCTGATGCTCTGCTGCGTCTTTCTCATCGGTGGCTTGTGAGCATCCCAAGTATCAATCACTGGCGTCTGTCTAACAGTTTAGTGTCACCATCACATCTATCCTCCGAACGACATCCGTCCAAAACTCACTCAAGAACAAAGAAGACATCACCTACAATTTTATCGAGCGCGGCATGTGGACTCTTATCGAAGCAAACCTCGGAATTATCAGCGCATGCCTACCCGTACTCCGACGACCGATGGGGAAACTGTTCCCGCGTATCTTTGGTTCGACCAAGAAGAGTTCGGGCTACTTTACTGGCGGCGATCACTCAAAGGGATACAACTTGTCCAATATGTCCGCTCATGCTTCGCATCCGGGCTTCTGGAGGGGTACCACACGAAGCCACCAGGTTGTTTCTGTCAGCGGCCCCGAGGCTGTGCCGCGCAAGAGTGATGAGCGCCATATCATCACTGAGTCAATGAAGGGGAGCGACGTTGACAGCGAATTAGATAGCCGGGGATCTGGACGCGGTATTTCCAAGCGAGTCGATGTAATTAGGACGTCTTTCCACGAAGATGATAGGCGATAGGTAGCTTATGAGATTCCATTGCGTTTTGTAGGGGCCCTCGAACCGGTGACATTGGCTTCGGGTGTTGAAATCGAGCATTCAGTGCAAAAAGCAAGTCTTTAATACCGTTTAATGTCAATTGATGTCCTAGCTGCACCATGGGATGCCTAGAATGACAGACGAGTGACGTGCGTAGACAATAATCTACCAGTCTAGCACACGGATCGTAACAGAGCTAAGGCAACTAATATCCTAGACGAGGAGAGGCCTCGCTCTAGACTTGGTTTAATCATACATCCTAGTCGCAGATGGTACCATTAACTAGCTGCACGCGGGTCCTGACATTGCTAGCCGACTTTAGTGCCTCGTCATGCCACAACGCCACCACCTCTATTTCGAAGCGAGGACAAGGTCATATTAAAGTAATTTCCTAGATTTCGCTACCTTGCATATCTCTGCTCACCCAGGAGTCTCCTAAAGGTTCTTTAAATCAACGACAGGGTACTCTTTGACGCTAACGATAGTATCGGAAGTCTCGTATGATGGAGTGGTCTGTTGATGTTGGAACTGAGAACAGTCCCTACCACACGAACATTTAACTGTTTGGTGCCCTCGTGTTGAGCGAACGTGTCCTTGTGTCCAACAGTATCGTCACCAGTCATGTGCTCTAGGCGGATCTATTCTTAATCGTAGAATCCCCGATCCACTCGCAGCCCCCTATCATATTCAACAACTACTCACAGCGCCAGCTCTTAGGAGATTCTGGATCGCCCTTGATATATACATTGCGCCTGGGATATCGACAGTGCTTCCTTTGTGCAACAACTTCCTTGGTGCTAGTGGAGGCATACTGTGTTCCTACAATAGACGACGGGGCCTTCCCTATCTCGACCCAGTCCACGATGGCCGCAAGAACGTTACTTTCCGGCTCGTATGGACCCAGGGTATCTGTGTTTCCCCCAATCATGTTGGCACCAGTCCCTCCTCGACAGTGAGCCATGCCAGAGACGCGAAAATATCGATAAAAGTCGTCCATTTCCTTTGAGGTCAGCCCCATTGTCCGACTCACGTAGTTGTAATACCGAGCCGAGTTGTCGCTGCTGATGAGAGGATCCTGAAGTCCGTGGTAGTGAAGAATCTTTGTCCCTCGATTCCGTGCCCGAGTCAGGTTTCCGTTCCATGTTGCCACACCGTAATCGTCCTTGCCCGAGAGCGTAGGCCAGTCGTCGGCGGTAAAAGTCCAGGGGTCCCATGACGGGTCATCTTTGACGACATAGCGCATCCAGTCGAGTAGATAGCCAAAAGGCTGTTCAGAGGTGAAACGATCGGTGGCATTGCTTCCTGGCTGCAGCCGCGGATATACTAGCTGACCTTCTGGACCGTACACGGGTGCTAGGACAGCCCTGACAGTCTCGGCTTGCGCACCCGTCAGACAGCCAGGTTTCTTGCTTCGCTCGCAGATTAGAGCCTCGGGACGGTATTGGCAGAGATCAGGGTCTTCGATGATGCCATCTTTGGCACCATCCAACTCGTCGCACTGTTCGAGTACGTCATCGTAGACAGCATTCCACTCAGCGGCAGTAAGGTAGCTCAGAGAGTTAGGCTTCCCAACAGCTTGAGCTAGCGCACCACTCCAATAGAACAAGGCCAACATATCAAAGGCAGGGGCCCCAGCCACGATGCCGTCGAAATCCTCGGGAAACTCTTGAGCCTCTTTGAAGCCTTGCCTTCCACCGGTTGAGCAGCCCAAATAATAGGACTTCTTATGCGGGGACCCATAGAACGAATAGACAATCTTCTTTCCGAGAACTGCCTCTAAATGGACAGAACGGTACGCGTAATCCTCAACGGTGCCCGGGTGCTTATAGAAGTGCTTGCCGTGGTCTCCATCATGACCGTTATTGGTGCCAATCGTGGCGAATCCATAGGAGGAGCCGTAGTTGAGGTCATCGTATTTAAAGCAACCACCTAAACCTCCGTTGCCGACGCCCAAAAACCGACCACTCCAATCCAGGGGCAACCATGCCTCAAAGCGGATGCTGCTATTTGTGCTTGTGGCGACGTCAAACGAGAGACGACAGATGTCCGACTTGACAACTTGAGAGGTGAGTTTGCAAGTTGCATCATAAAAGGGGAAAGTCAAGTTCGTGCCGGCTTTCACGAGCTCGGATGCATGGATTGTGGCGTTTGGAAGCTGTGCACTTTGTCCCAAACCACTACAGTCCTTTGCATAAGAGTCACGACTTGAAGCGAACCCAACCACTGGCGAGGCAAGGGCAAAGAGTGAAACAAGAGCTGATACCCAAACCATGACTATGATAATGGGTTATCGTCGTTGTTAGGTGGTTTTGAGCCGGTTGTGAGTTGATGTCGACATGCCTGGGTGGCTAGGCGTGACATTTATAGACGGCTGCAGATCAACCAACGTAGTACTCAACAGTGCTCCGCCAGCAGAGGCCATTTATCCTCCAGCAAAGAATACTTATCCGCCAGCAGAGACGTTTTATCCGCCATAGCTCTCAGCGGCTGAATCTCGGTTCCCGCAACGGTTAACATTTGGGAGGACATAAGAAGTCCGGGGTGAGTCCGGGGTAATGGGGCCGGCAAATGGAGTCGGCACTTGAAAGCGTCTTATAGGAGACAAAAATAGAGCTGGTTTATCACGACAAAGAACGTGTGATAGTGGCCAGCACACTCTAGTTAGATTGTGTGAAGTTGTGCGCAAAGGTCCAATTCCGGTTCCATAGCATCATGGCCGATATAATTGCCATGCTACCTACTCAAGGCAATATTCAAACAGGACGACCTACTGGATCTATCCTATACACTTTTAGGTTATAAGACACCGTGAAAGACTCTTAACAACAAAAAATTCAAGAGTGTACATCTATCCTTTCCAAGTCCTTGAATAATTCACGCGACCAGTTTGTGTTACCTCTGCTAACACACGGCTTTCTCTCCATCGATCTTGATACTCCTTCCGTCTTACTCCCCAAGTCTTGATATATCCTTCGCGTAGCTACTCGATATTCGCCGCATCGGCGCACTCTCTCTGTATCAGAGCTGCGTGAGCCGGACTTCTGACCGTCACCTTTACCTCATACGGCTTTTCCGTCCCAATATCAAATGGCTTTCCAACTGGAATCGGATGCCCCGGAACTGTGTGGAAATCGAAGCAGTACACGACACGTGCAATCAACAGGTGAAGGCTATTGCTAGCTATGACCCATCCAGGACAAATTCGGCGGCCTATGTAAAACCGGTTGTTTAGTGGCGTGACCGTGGAATGTGTGCCTCGACTCACCTGCTCCAAAAGCTACATGTCCTTTGATCGGCTTGTCCAGGTCCTCATTCAAGAACCTCTCGGGCCAGAATCTTTCAGGGCTGTCGTACTCGGACCCATCCATATGCACACCCCAGCTATTCCAGATGACATTGGTTCCAGCCGGGAGGTTGTATCCTTCAAAGTTGTCGTCCTCGATCAGAGAATGGGCAATCTCCGGAAATGATATGCTGGAAACCAGTTAGCCTGACCCAGAATGCACAGCAATGCGTTTTCGCAGTATGCAGCACAGCGCTTCCAAAGGGATCACCTACTTCCATCGAAGCACTTCCTTACTCATGGCTTTGATGTAAGGCAGACTGGCAATGTCGCTCGCGGTTGGCAGTCTCTCAGCATTGGCACCACAGACCTCGTCTAGATCCTTGCGTGCACGCTGCACCGCCTCAGGGAACAGAGCTGCACCCGCCATGAGCTGGTTTAAGGCGACTCTCGTAGTATCAGATCCAGCTTCTATAAGGGACCCGGCGAGAAACACCGTCGACTCATAGTCAAGTGTCTTGTCCCTTCCGAGCCTCTGGAACTCCGAAACGAAGCAGGTCACATCCTTGCCTTGGCGCTGGCGCTCGGCGAGAGCTTCGAACTCTTCAGTAAAGTTCCTATCTCAAGTCAAAGAGGCCTCAAATTGAAGTGCAAAGCGGTGGAATACTTCTTGGATTGTTCGAAGACACTGTCTCCCCACCATCGCCACGGTTGAATTGATCGCGGTAGAGGGATAGATGCCAAGAACGGAAAGGAGTCGATCAAGTTGGAACCAGGTTCAAACATCTTCATAATCTCGTTGTTGGTGTCGATGACCCTGTCCACATTTGGGTCTCCTAGCTTGGTCCGTCGCCCAAATACCATACTCATGATGAGTGAGCTGGCATAGCGTGCGTGCGCCTGGTGCCACAGATCCGGCTCGGTAAGGTATTGGTAAAGCAGGGCTCGCGACTCAACATCTTGCAGAGGAGCAAACACATTTCGATTTCCAGGGCCAATGATCTCGTGGATCACCTTTCGCTCCCATTTCCAAAGGCTACCATAGGGCATGAAAACGACGCGTTTTCCGCCAGAGGCAACGTCACCGGGCATGGGCAGATTCTGCCGTGAAATGTACCGTGCCCCGCGCTTGTCGAGCAGCTCGTTCGTAACTCGCTGAGAATTCATAAAAATCCAGTAGTTGGAGCCCACCTTGAGAGTGAACCTGACGAGATGATTTGTCAGCGGGGGTTGCTGTGTGACTATGCAAGAGGTAATACATTTCACCGTATTTCTTGGCGAGCTTGTGGAGGTAAAGACGCCTCTCTGCCGTGTCGGTCGGGATCTGCAGCATGTTGCCAAACAGAGGTACTCCAGGCACGAGGTTTGGAAAGTTGTATTTGTGATGGAACCGGAGGAAAAGAATTGTACGGTATAGAAGCCATAGCAGCAGTAACGCGCTGCCAACCGGCAACGCTAGTGGCTGTCCTTCTGGTAACTTCATAGTAGAAAGTAGAGATGGCAGATATCAAACCTGATCTGTAATGTTTCGCTATACTGCTCATCCCCCATTTTGACTCACTTTGGTATTTATGGGGGTGTAGGTGTCGAGGCGGGTGGGTAGCGTACGGTACCCAGGTGGGAAGCCATCCGCATCCGCGTAGAAGAGAAGCACATGCCAACATGCTAAAGCTCGGATCTTGTTATAAGATGACTGTGGAGTGCATACGACAAATTTCCCGTCTTGCTGAATTGCTACCATAGGTTGGCCCTGCTATTCGCATGGTGGCTGTCAACGGTGGTGCCATGTGCAACACCACGCATTGGACTCGTCAAAGGCCTATGGGATCCAATCTATAACAAACAAAGCCAAACTACGGGGAGTTACCCAAACTCCCCGGAGAACCTGGCTTCAGACGACTACGGAGGCTCAACAGTCGAGGCTTCGGCTCCAGATTTCGGCATTTTGTCCCACATCGGCCCCACATCGGCCCCTCTCATCACCCACCCGAAGTGGACAATTTCCCCACCTCATGCTTCTTTCCCACCCTATATATCCACCCGGGTTTGAATCGCGGCTGTCCGTCTCGGCAGAGCAAGCAATAGCTGCGAATAGTCTGTGACGAGCTTATCGGAAATACGGATAAATAGTCTATGTTAAATTGATCATGCGTTTAGGACTGTCCTAAACTATCCCCCTGCGATCATATCCTCATCAATCATGTCCAGTAACACAGCAAACGGCCTATCTGGGCAATCGACCAGCACTGTCCCTTTCATCATCAATGGAAAGGATGTCACATCAACTACCACCTTTGCGGTGAATAACCCCAGCACCGGTAGGAAGCTCTGGGATGGCTCGTCCATCTCCACCAGCGAGGCTGTAGGTGCAGTCAAAGCAGCACAGGCAGCGTTCGCCTCTTGGTCCCAGACAAAACCCAGTTTTCGGAGAGACATCCTGTTCCGTGCGGCCGACCTCTTTCTCAACAGAAAAGAGGAGCTCTTCTCTTATCAGAGCCAAGAAACAGGCGCGGAGCGCCCTTTTATGGAGATCAACATCAATGCCACGGTGCAGATCCTCAGGGATATTGGCGGAAGAATTGAAGCTGCGATGGAGGGATCAGTTCCTGTGACAGCAGATGAAGACTCGCACGCAATCATAGTCAAAGAGCCATATGGTGTTGTTCTCGGTATTGCCCCATGGTATGCAGACACCTTTTCCCTCTGTCCGTATGGTCGAGGCTGATGATTTCGTCATAGGAATGCTCCTTACGTGTTAGGGGCAAGATCCGTCGCATTTGCCCTTGCAGCAGGTAACACGACGATCCTCAAGGGCTCTGAGCTAAGCCCACGCGTCTTTTGGGCCATTGGCGACGTGTTTCGACAAGCTGGCCTGCCGGACGGTTGTCTCAACGTCATTTATCATCGACCAGCAGATGCGGCTGCTGTCACAGAAGCGCTGATCGCCCACCCATCAATTAAAAAGATCAACTTCACCGGCAGCACCCTTGTTGGTAGCATCATCGCGAGTTTGGCAGGTAAACACGTAAAGCCGCTGTTGCTGGAACTTGGCGGGAAGGCCAGCGCGATTGTTCTCAAAGACGCGGACCTCAAGAAAGCCGCGACCAACTGTGCATTGGGTGCTTTCATTCACGTACGTTGACGTTTCCTCACTGTTACGCGATTACTCACATTATCTGCAGAGTGGCCAGGTGTGCATGTCGACCGAGCGCATCCTGGTGCACAAGTCGATCGCGGAAGAATTCGGCGCCGTGCTCAAAGAAGCCACGGAGAAGATCTTTGGTTCCGAGAGCCCGCCGTTTGTGCTGGTTAATTCCGCAGCTGTGGAGAAAAACAAGCGGCTCCTCACGGACGCGGTCGCCAAGGGCGCGACGACCCTCTTTGGCAATGCCGAAGCGGCCGAAGACCAGCCTACCAAGATGAGGCCCGTCATTGTCTCCAACGTGTCCAAAGACATGGATATATACTACACGGAATCTTTCGGGCCGACAGTTTCCCTCTTGACGTTTGAAACAGAGGAAGAGGCTCTCGCAATCGCAAATGACACCGACTACGGCCTTTCGGGAGCTATTTTCTCCGAAGACCTGAAGGCCGCCATGAGGGTCGCTAGGAAGTACGAGTCCGGTGCGGTCCACATAAACTCGATGACTGTGCACGATGAGGCTTCGCTGGTTCATGGAGGAGCCAAAAAGAGCGGCTATGGAAGGTTCAATGCCGCGCAGGGGTTAGGGGAGTTTCTCAGGTACAAGACAATCACCTGGAAGGAGTGAACGATTGAGTTCACGGCGATGTAGCCCGTGTATAGCATAGTATCGATACTGTGTTCCTGTTCCAGAACGAGTCTCTACTCGGGGCCGGGTTGATGTACATCCCGAGACATGCAGCGGCACCAGCCCGATTTGCAGCACCCGTGTTTGAGAACAAGGGGACCCCGGATGATCCGCTTCTCCTGCATCCGTAACTCGCCAGCTGCTACCTCGGAAAAGCCGTATCCCACCCTAGATCCAGTGAGACCCACCCCCGCAAATCTGGTCCCCGCATCTTCGTTTGGAATTTGTCAACAATTTGTCAACCCCGGACTCTCTCTCTGGTGAATATCTCGCAATTTCCCACCTCGCCCGAGTGAAACCAACACCCAGAATCTCTTCGATGATGAACCCACGGGC
>JAAGWO010001034.1:0-30573 GCA_013266205.1 Fusarium decemcellulare | reverse complement strand
TTTTTTTTTTTTTTCTTTTTTGAGAAGTGAGGGAGGTACGCCGAGGACGCACTGGATCTTTCCTTAAAATCCTAGATACTTCTAGAGAAGGCACTGGTTTGTGACATTTCGGATCGACTGATGTCCCATACATTGGGAGCTCTGAGAGCTTTACCCTTGCTCTTCATCAAACCTACCAATGCTTTTTACTTCCAAAACTTGAAACCAGGGGTAGCTGATTACATCTATTCGACAATATATATTATCTAGCTTTTGTAACAATAAAGAACACATCATCTTGATATATCATACCATCATAACAAATGCTCGAGGCAGTCTGGCATGCCAACGAGACTGGCTAAGTATTGGCTCTGGACCTTCTGTCGCAGGAAGTGACTTCTCAGAATACAGCCAGACGAAGGGTTGATTGTATCCAGCTCTGTAAGTATGGGTATTCTCTGCGCAATCCGCATCGCGCAAGTCCTCCGGCTACAATACATTGGCTACGATACGACTGCGCTTGTCTCTGCTGGATCTTTGGCCTTGGTGCGCGGGCTCTCCGGGGACACTGCTCGATGTTCACTCAGGGCTGATAATCATAGCGGTCATCCGGGAATAAACCCACGAAGGGGCCGTATCGGGCTCAGTTGCGGCCTCGGACTGAAGAACGTATGACACTATAAGGCCAGATTGGCGGCCACGGCTGGCTTCGTTGCGGCCACGGCTGCGGATCCGGTTCGGGGCTCTGCAAGCGTCCGTGCCGAAGCCCATACCGGCGCAGGCAGATTCTTTCGACAAGTCAGCCGCCGAGGCAAAGCTGGCTCTTACGCCCATTGCTCAAAATTCATCAAGTCCTTATTGTTATCTTAAAAACAGCCTCCAGACATATCAGACAACTCGTGTGATGTAACGATATTAGCGGTCTTGGAGTCCAGTTAAGCACCATACACAACTTTAGTACTTGGCTGGCGGCGTCTCGTTCAAAGACTTGGGAGGAAACACACAATTCTTTGGCGACTGTGGTCGAACCCTAGACAACCGGTTACAGGAGGTCAACCCAAGTTCGCATTCTATCCTACCCGCCCAGATTACTCAGAATGTGGAGCGTTTGGAACTTGACGAGCCCGTCATGTTACACCAGGAGGATAACGACGACTCAAGAACCAGAAATGAGCTTCTTGTCCAGTTCAATCAAGTTAAGCAAATAGTGAAACGGTCTCGTCGGTGCAAGATAGACATGGGCCATGAAGCGAAGTGGAACTATGCGGTACACGGCCACGACTTGCGTTTCGCCATAGGAGATAGTACGGACAGGGTTAATGTGCGTTACGTGCAAGTTTTTCGATCCCGCAAAAGAAGCCTCTAGCCTGCTCGATAGACCATACGCGGTCCTTTTCTACGGAAGTGTGATTCTCCAAAATGATCGACTTTCTTACGTTCATTGAAAACGATGACAGCGAAGCCATAGCAGGGCAGGACTCGCAACCTTGTCAGACAAGTCAATCGCTCTCCAAGCTATTTCCTTTCTCAACCGACTCGGTCAATCATACCACATACAATGCGCTTCGTCACAGACCAGTTGCCGTCAGTATCAAAACAAAGATATTTACACATTCAGACTCCGAAGCCTGCATTCAACTCAGAGTGTGAATGGCTTCCCCGATTAAACGCATTTGGGAACTGAGCAACCAGTTTGAGAGCCCGGCTGTGCAAGACGTCTTGGCTGAGATGGTATTTCCTCTACTATGGATTGCCTCTGCGCAATGGAGTATTTGTCTGGTACGACCTGTTCTTCCGGCCAGAGGTAGAGCGATGGACCTGGAGGTTGTTGTGTATGGACATATGGCCATTGGAAATACGTCGACCTTGTTGAGCACATATGCTTCTTCAGGGATTGAGGGTCTTGAAGAAGTGGGCGGATACTGAGTTTCGTGAGTTTTGGGACAGAATTTGAGATACCATATAATATTGCAACAAAGCGGCAGAATGGTCGTGGCTCACGCAAGGCATAGTTGTGCTGCCCTTTCAAGATAGCGTGAGACCTCTAATAAGAGACCCTAATCCGAGGCGTAACTATTAACCACGCACATACTCCCACAACCACAAAAAGAATAACAAAGAAAAAACAATATCGCTTCCTCATTCATCATCACGCATCCACGCCCACAGCCTTGAGCGGATACCTCAAGCATCCGTTATAGACTCCCGCCCAAGTCAGGATCTACTCTTTCCTCGATTTCAAGATCTTCCACGTGAACTCCGCGACGAGAAATGGCATATTGCCAGTCCCTCCATGATCGACGTATACTGCAACGATGATGGCATTGTTGCTATTAAGCCGCACCCATTGCTTTCAACATACCGCGAGAGCCGACAAGTCTACGCCTCTGGCGCGACCTATCTCCTTGGTCAAAGCATCCTCACAACGATTCTCCTCCATGTCGACCGAGATTTCTTTCACGTGCACGGTCTAGAGGATACTGCAGATAGTGTCGCCTGTACCACTGTTGAGCGTCTTAGGAACATCATTCTTCTGCGTCCTGGCAGACATCTTGTGGACCAGCTCTTACGACATGACATACCAGAGCTGAGAGTGTGCCTCGCTGAAGCTCCAGAGCATCGTCTTCTGGCCGCAGCGTCAGATTTCCGACGTTCTTGCCCGATATGCCCATGCAAAGTTTGGCCGTGGGACTTTTACTGGCTCTATGCTCCATGGCATGTCCCGCCTACAGTATATGGGAGAGAAAAGAACTATGACCCAGATTCACAGCCGTGTCCCGGTTGTACTTGGGCCAAGAACTTTGCTAAAGCTGGTATTATCGACCATATCATTAATCTTCACGACTTTCACGCCACGATTGACTCATCCCTTTAACCACGGCCTTCTGTTCAAGAGATTGCCGATGCTAGAGTACCCATACTTCGGTTTGTCCAGAAAGATTGGACCTGGCGTAACTTTAATTTCGGATGGAGGGATGAAGAGCAAACTAACGAAGAACAAAGTGACGAAGAGCAAACCGACGAAGAGCAAACCGACGAGGAGCAAACCGACGAGGAGAAACCGGATGAGCAGCAAATGGATGAACAGCAACCGGACGAAAGGGAGAGATGCTTGTTTCCCTGTCGCTCTGGAAGTTGCGTTCACTGAAGGGGTTAGGTAAACAAGGGTTTACAGGACCTTGATATTGAATGCTGCTCTGTATCCCAAAGTACGGGCAAGACTAGCTCGTTTGTATCTTGCTTTATCTCTCTATAGCCCTTCCTTTAATACTCTACCTCTGTCTTCATTGGCTTCTCTAGCTTTGCTCAAAGTGACTCCAGCCAAGAGCACAACAACTATTGCCATCATAGTGCCAGGCAGTAAGCCACTGAAAGCCCTCATAGACCAACCAACTATCGACTCATTGGAGATGAACACTTAGTTACAGATGTCGCTGCTCCAAAACCACATTGGTCAAGACACCAGCGCAAGAGTATTGATCACGGCTTGGCAAAGGTCGCATGGAAGCTTTCTATCTCTTAATTTTGTCATCTTTGGATCTAAGCGACGGTTGCAGCTTGCTCGACAATTCTCTTGAAACATCCAATGGTCCCATCAAAACTGTTACACTCCACTCTCTGCCGGGATCTGAACGGCTCGTCAGGGACATGGACTTTTCGGAGAGAGAGCCGACAAAATTGTCGAGAGAGGAGCGAGAGAGAAAGATCCGTGGAGAGCTTGGATTTAGAGGCGATGATGGAAGTCACTGAGAGGGGACGGCATGCTGGACCGGTACAGGAATGCCAGCCTGAGGGCCACCTTTTCTGGCAGCCTCTAGCCTCAACGTGCACCTCATTGCCGAGACGGTGTTTGTCAAGATGAAGGCAAAAATAAGGACAAAGTAATTAAGTTTTTCAGCTCGTAACCTTGTCGGGTGATGTATATGGCTAGCTGTTCTTTGGAAATGGTCTTGTTGCATGCGTTCTGCTCTGCTTCTTCCTGCTTGGTTACGTATTGTTTCTCTTATCCTGCCGTGTTTTTCAAGCTCCCTTCGGGCGGTGTCCCCAATAAGCTATACTTGTTAGTAAAGATCAGCGGCTTTCCATTTCTACCAGCAAGCATCTGCTAATCTTAAACCAGACTATGTCTGTAAGAACTGGCGCTTCGAGAATGAAAGGTTAAACCCCTCTTCTGCACCATCATCTCTCTTCCGCTTCCTCAGACGAGTAAAGATGCTCTCGTCAAAGGGCACGGTCCTGTCGGACGCGTCAGAGTCACTCGACTCGCCCTGGTCCTCATCTTGGCCTTCACGTGCAACAGGCCCATTCTGCCGAGGGAGTGGCCTCATAGTAGCCAAAGTCTCATCTTGTATCCGGCCATACCGCCAGCAAGTTTCGTAGTTGTACCCGACCAGGATGTGCATAAACCACAAAGCAAGGTTCACGGTCCACATGTCGTGGCGGTCGAGGTCTCCTCGGCGGTGATTGGCCCAAGGAATGGAAATATATTCCATCAGCCCGTCACGAATCAAGTGTCTCTGCAGCACCTTTGTGTCCTCGGACCCATCACCTACACCGGTTAGTGCTGAGTCTCAGATTGATGAAGAGTCAGGGGATACTTGCCTGGCTCTATACCTCGGGGCTTGACACGGAATATGAATGCTTCATGGCAGGTGAGGATGCAGCCGTAGCGGCACATGTGTTGAATGCAATAGGTGTATGCTTGCTTGATAGGCCAAGCCAAATCGTGACCCGACTTTCCTCGCTCCCACTTACCAGACTCGCTGATGAGGGATAGTTCGGTCATCCACTTGCTCTTCCATTTCTCTGCCGGCTTATACTCCTTTGGGAACCTCTCACGCCGGCAAATAGCAGGCTTAGGGTCGCTGCTGTGAGGGCTGGTACTCGACAAAGTTGAACCTGAGTCTGGCCGCAGCCCCCGAAGGGACTGCATTTTTGGCGTCCTCGCCTCGACAGAGCATTCTCTACGAGGCAATTGGCGCTGTTTCTCAGGCCTAGGAGGAGGCTCTGAAGGCTCTCTATCCGGTGGGGGATCTCCTTTGGACCATATAGCCGCGTGGAATTCTTGGCGAATTGAGCCGAGAGCCGCGGTCACAATCGACTTGGTCCATTTGGCATACAAGTCTCTGGTGTCGTCTTCATCCCGCTCAACACAATCCGCTTCATTGTCGATGTAGGGGTAAGCCGGGAGGTCTCTGCCTTCGCGACGCGCTTCCTCCAGCAGACGACCTCCAAAAGACGCCTTAAAGACGTTGAAGTCGTCAAACTCGTCCCATTTCTTGATCTGCTTCGGGGCGTGCCACTTTTGATTGCGCGAATTCGTCTTGCGCTTCGGTGGGCGATGCGAGACGATCGGATTCGGGTGAGTAAGAAACTCGAGTATCGAGGTGGCTGGTTTCGTGCCGGTCATGGCTAAATGCGAGACACGAAAGGGAAAACTAAGTGCCACACTGTGCCACGGAGGAGAGGTTGGAATGCAAGCCGAGCTGGTACGAGACGAGACAGACCCCAGGCCAGAGGCTGGTCAAGGGATGAATTGGCCAATTTAAAGCCGCCCGGACACGCCGTGAGACCTACAGGACACCCTCTTCCCAACATCAATGAACTCAAAAAGCGACTCGAATGTATGTTGGTGATATCCTTGCAGCAAAGCATCTCTCATTGGCTGCATATCAACCCCATGACCCCCATAGACACCATTCCGCTAACCCGATTGGAGCCAACGGGCCGTCCCTTGCTCCCGCCATGCATGAAGGCGCCATATCCTCAGCTCGAGGCAGGTAGCATGCGTTATAAAGTCCCCAGGGGGGAACATGTCTCGCAGCCAACATGTTGCCACTGCCAGATACCCCTCAGCTCTTGCAAATGCCCTGCCATCAACATGCCCAAGCGACGACGGCCCCCAAAGACACTTCCCAAGGAGCTGCCGCCATGTGATGGGCCAAAGCTTGGCTTGTTCCAGCACCACGGATCACGCATTACATGGCTTGAGAGGCTCAACAAGGATGACGAGGATGAGGATTCACCTACGGAGGGCTACGTATTCCGCGCAAGGATTCGCAACCGAGAATACGCAATCAAAGTTGTAAGAAGCCGGCGGTAGCTAGACATCGCCAAGGGCTGATAAGTCTTCTTCTCAAGTTTAAATTTCACGATCCCAGGAGCGACGACTACTTCTGGGAGCCCCTGGTGGGCGCGGAGACCGGTCTACAGACGGTCGCCTACTACACGGACCCATTCTACGCCGAATGCAGAGCCTATGGTCGAATTCAAGAAGCCATCAAGAAGAGCTACTTAAAACCTGACATTGTCGTTACCTGCCATGGATTCTTCTTCTTAGACGAAAGAGACGACAAGATCCTTCAAAGTCGTGACATCGATCTCGAGGCACACCAAGTAGACCCAGAATACCAGCGTGCCACTCCAGGAGGATACAGCCCTAGAGCCATTGTCAAAGACCTCGCGTCCTCAGATCCAGGAGTCAACCAAGACAATCTATCCCGGATTCTCAAGAATCTCACAAGGCTAAATAGCCAGAAGGTTTTCAACATGGATATCCGACTAGACAACTATAGGGACGGCAAGCTTGTAGATTTCGGGTCATCATGGACAGAGCCGCACATTCTCCTGGATGCGCTAGACGACGAGGCAGCTGATGAGTCTAGACTGGCAGATCGGACCAAGTTCTGCCAGATGGTGGAGGAGGAGAAGATAGCCGACCCCAAAAAGACCATAACGGTGCATCCCATGAGACTAAGGCCCCGACGGGTACGATTTTAACTTGGCATTGATACATACCCCCTGCACCCTCAGACTACATGTAGTATCATCACTATTACGGGGCCTTTGGGACATGTTGCCATTGTAAGGATAGCGGCATCTACTGCTCAGTAGCTAGCCATTGATTGCTACTTATTTACTTATTCATCCATGCTGTTTAATGTCTCGACTAGAGCAGATTCTGCTACGACGGTTAGCGGACATCAATTATCAAGAACGTTGACATAGTTCGTTATACTAGGTTCAGAGTCGCCAAAGCCACCTGCCTTCTAGAACCAGGCAGAGCAATTCCAGAAAGAAACTACTGCCCGGCATGATATCTCTTTGGATGTTTCCAGTGCTTCGTGATTTAGTATACTCTGGATACTGAGTAGGCGGCTCAAACTAGTTCACAGTACTTAGGTGGTTCAAGAACCTGCCAAATTGACGCAGGTGTTTTGGCGTTTTGCAGCATTAGGTCTGCTGGGATGCTGTGGTTATGTAAAAACGGTGTTCTTTGGTGTGGCCGCTGACGTCTCTGTCTGCGGCAAGAAAAGTTAATCTAGAACTCAGAACTCAAACCCATGTCAAACCATATCTCCTGGCAGCGGACGTAGTATTCCATTCAGTCGTTTTCTAGCTCAGTCAAGAACATCATTAGAAGGTTTTTATCTTCATCAAACAATAGGCAATATAACAGATCACCCGCCCAATCCGGGTCAAGAAGCTCGCGATCTCGATGTTCTGCGGGTTCGGCAGTGGGCTGCTGCAGATGTACAGGTGGGCAGGGGAGTTTCCCACCTCGACCTAGCCTCAGGTAGATAGAAAGACTTGATACCAGAGATTTCGTCGGCGTTCCAAGCTATATACCTTCTGAAGAAGCAATCAAGGGATCCAGTCGGGAAGAAATCGGCGCGTCGGCTCGTGTTGATGTGGCGATCGGTGTACCTAGCAAGATAGTTTCTTGTGAGTTGGCTGGCGCACTTAGCTGCAAGCTTGTCAATGCCGATCGTTCTCGATGTAGTAGGGATAACTTAGCTTGCTCTGCCGTAAGCCTAGAGGCGCCCGAGGCTCGTCGATTCCTACAGTCGAAACAGTCAGTTTCAAGTCTTCTACATAATAATAAAGAAGATATTTTCTTAGAAATAAATTGGTCTGCCGGTCTCGCCTACTTACAGTTCCTGCAAACTTTCATTGGGAAGATAGAAGGAGCCATAAACATGTTGGGTTAGAGGGACGGTTTGATGAGGCTACCGTGAAAAGGATGAAGATGTGGTCTGTCATTGGCAGGCCGACAAACACACAGGAGTGGAGATAGGGGGAGACAAAGTAGCAGGTTGGACCAATGAGAGGGGGGATTTGAAAGTTCGAGTTATCGTCGTAGTGAGAAGTCCTTGGGACTTAATAAAAGCTAAGGAGTCAACGAGAAGCCTCAATTGCCAAACCTAGTATCATGTTGATGCTGAGCAAGACTTCAGTTCATATAAATGTGTAACCGAATTGCTGCAGAAATACGCCGTAGCGGTACCTCCAAATTGCTCTAATCGGTAGGGATTGCCATCTTCGTTAGATAATGCTAAAATATGCCACACCTAGTACAACCTTACATACACCAGGACAAGTGCAGATATAAGTTGCCAAGATTTCTACATGCTATATGTCACTACCCAAGAGCCCGAGGTTGAAACCTCCTATTTAATAGAAATATCTATGCTGTCTTCATTCACATTTATTACCATATCAGGCATCACTCAGCTATGACCTCTCTTCCAACCTCATTCAATCCCTTGAATAAACCCTCTATTGTTCCCGGGAGTGTCTGGCAGTTCACAACGACCCTAAAGAAATGTCCTCGAGGTCCCGGTGCGAAATCAAACATGAATCCCCTCGCCAGCATCTTATGCACCATGGACTTAGTCCGCCGCGTGTTCTCCTCCTTGCTCTCCGTGATCTTACCACCAGGGGTGTAGTAGAAGCAAACTTGGAGGCATGAAGGGGGGCTCTGGGACACGAGGTCGAAGTCGACCGACTTGCTCACCAAGGCGGTAAGCAAGTTTGCCATGTCAAAAGCGTGATCGATGCCCTCCTCAAACCCCGCGGCCCCGTGGTAGA
Organism: Fusarium decemcellulare; assembly: GCA_013266205.1. NCBI lineage: Eukaryota > Fungi > Ascomycota > Sordariomycetes > Hypocreales > Nectriaceae > Fusarium > Fusarium decemcellulare. Next base: position 21,723 of record JAAGWO010001034.1, on the reverse strand, counting down.
TCCACGCCAGTGCGAACTTCAGACTGTCGGCTCGCCGTCCGCACTGAAGCGTTAAGTCAGCCAGGTCCCAGACCTCGCCATTTTCCTCTGGGTCGTCGTGGAAGAGGTAGCCCGCGCGTAGGGAGTTGGCATCATGGAACCGGCCGAGGTCATTGGTCAGGAGGAATGAGCACGTCATGGGCACGTTTAGCATCTTTTGCGGGTTGATTGTTAGGGAGTCGGCCAGCTCGGTTCCGTCCAATTTATTTCTGTGCTTGGACGAGAAGGCAACTGATGCGCCCCACGACCCATCGATGTGTAGCCACATGCCGAACTCGTCGCACACGGTCTTGATTTCTCGAATAGGATCATACACTCCCATGACGGTCGTTCCGGCTGTGGAATTAACATAGAGAGGTGTCCTTCCCTGATCTTGTGCCTCGAGGACGAGTCGTCGGAGGGCCGAGACATCCATGCGGCCGACGTCGTCGACAGGCACGCTCACGATAGCGGAGGCGCCCATGCCGCTTGCTACTGCTGCCTTTTGAACGGAGAAGTGGCCGTGTTCGCTAGTAAAGACGGCAAATCGGTGCCCGTCGGCGCCATGGAACTTGGTTTCGGGATACAGAGCGTTGCGGGCAATGACGAGCGATGTAAAGTTGGAAGCGCTGCCTCCCTGGCAGGTGACGCCTCCAGCGCGAGGGCCATTGAAGCCAAAGTAAGACGCCAGGGCCTTGGCTGTTACTTTTTCAACCACGGTAAGGGCGGGAGATACGTGATAAACGTGTACATTTGTGTTTAGTACGCCGAGTACGAGCTCTGATATGAGTCCGACTGGGTTGGTGGTCGCAGTCAACTTGTCCATGAAGCCCTGGTCCCATGTATTTACACTGTACCGTAGTACGTCCTGGATAGCGTCCAGCAGGCCATCCTTCCCACGGCCGTTGCCAGCGGGTAGTGAAAAGTTGAGCCTCGCTAGTAGGCCCTGGGGCGAGTGGGCGTCTACGAGGACGTTGGTGTGCTGGACGCGCCCGGAGACTTTGGAGGGGGCCGCATCGTCTGCTGCGCGGATGTAAGGTATGATGAGAGATTTCACGGCGTCCAATAGGTCGGAAGCTTCGTCAGCACGCCTGAGAGTTGCTTTGATGTTGTTTAGTTTGGGGAGACAATCTGTCTCGTGGTCTGAGGCAGGCATGGTGAGGATTCAATGCTAGTGTTGTTACCACCTAGTAAGATTTCGAAGGGGAGCGAAAAGATGAAGACTAAAAATCTATAGAGTCGATGGTATTAATTTGAGTTGAGAAGGAGATATGTAAACGAAAAACCTCTAAACGACCGTCCATTTCCTCGGCCGCTATTTTCAACGGGCTCGGTTGGGCGAGTTATGGCTTTCGAGTCTTAATCCAAGCCGATTGGGTCGATTAAGAATCAGCCAGCCGCTCTTCGGATTTGGTGGGCGGCCCGGACATTAGATACATAAGTCCTCGGTCATGGTCCTAATCGACTAACCCGAACCACCTCCTTGGCCGTCCCCCGCCCAGATAGATGAACGTGGCACACTTCCACAACGTTCGGCTATGCCCAGGCGGATGCCACATGTAGCGCGCATGAGGGATAGTGTTTTTGTGTCTTGCCCAGCGACGGCTGGGTTCTACATTGCAAGAGCTCGTCTCACCACCATGCGCTGTTTTCGCTATGACGTCCTTCGTATTCCAGTGTCACGAAGAAGAGCTGGACGGATTTCAAAGGTGTTTCGCGCTATATAGGCAGGATTGGACGTCTGTACCCGGAGCCGGTAGATTGCGAGACTTAAGCTCTAGGCGTAGCGCTCATGATTATCGCCTCATTTCAAAAGTCGCTTGAGTAGTTCTATATCCCCGTCGCAGGACTCGTCCGTACAGTATGAAACCAGGCTCAATTACAGACTTTGTAGTCATTACCGAATTTTTGTCCGAAGTAAGTTAGGAATGTACCTAGCGAATAAGTTGGCTGCTAAAACGCCCTGCCTAACTCCTGTTTCTACGTGAGGGTAGGTTACATCTTCCCATCTCCAACATTAGCCGCACAAGGCTCCTTCACCTTGACGGCCGGTTATTTACTAAATAAATGTTTGCACCAGCATCGACCAGGGCCTGGACGATTTTCTCTTTGCCACTGACCACTGCGCAGTGCAGTGGCGTGTTGCCATGGCTATCACGAGCGTCCAAGTTGGCGCCGCGCCGCAACAAGAAGTCGACAATATCTACGTGGCCTTCATGCGCAGCAACGTGAAGGAGTGTTTGTCCCTGTTCGTCGACCACATTGTGGCTGTTCCGTTTGCTAGATAGGATCATCAGAATCCTCAAGTTCCCCAATATGACGGCTTGGAAGATGGGCGAGCAACCCTGCAACCTAGTCGTGGCTTTGTCCGTCAGGCCTGTCCCGGGGGGTCCTGTTGCGGGCTCGGGCGCCATCCGAACGCCACCCGTATTCACCCCAGGACCGGAAAATAGTGCTGCGCCGTTGGGAACCTCTGTGGCCAGAGGGAAATGGTAGTCGTCTTTTGCGTCAGGGTGTTCATAGACAGTGTTGGTGACGGATAGCTGTTTGTTCTTGTGGCCATCGTGGTTTAAACGGGCGGGCGAATGCGAATGCAAGTGGCACGGCTGGTCCGCAACCAACACCATGCATTGGTGGCAGCCGCTCCAGCTGTTCGCTGTGACACTGAGGGTAGGCGAGAAGTCCCGGTGAGGCTCTAATGCCGCCGTGAGCGAGCTGTCGCTGGCGGCAAAGACACTATTACTGTGAAAGATGCCATCGAATTGGTCAGGGAGTTGCATTGCCGCATGGTACGGCGAAGTGCTTGCGCTCTGCTCCTGGTGTGGCAATCTCTGCCGATCACGGCCCTGTGGCGGTGACTGCAGTGGTGGTGGCCGCTGCGATGGTTGTGCAGGGCATTGGGGCTGAGGGGCAGAAATTTGTGATGGAGAAGGCAGCATGTGTCCAATCAAACACCATTCATCGCCGCTGTCAGTTGTGTTGTTTCGCGCAGACACTCGAATCGTATCATTGTCGAGGTTGCCCTGGGTGCTGCTGGCCACAGTACTGCGTCCCGTGCTGTTCTCGGCGCTCCCCTCGGCGCTGCCACCACCTTGGACGATGGCACTCATGACGATGCTCTCGGCACCGCCACGGGCTTGATCTACGGCTCGTGCCTGTGTTCGGTTTCTGGCTCCGTTGTCCAGCCCGTCGCCGCGGCTGCCCCTTCATCTCTGTCAGCGAGTTGGGCCCCAAATGCTATGGTTGGATATATGTCGAGTGATTGTGGAACTGACTCTTTCTTTCCATGCCCTTGAGTCTGGTCTGTCACCCTCGGCCGAAGTCGAACACCGCTGCCTGTGCGCATTAGAATGATAGTAATAACTTCTTATTTTACATGTGGCCCTATTAGGCTGTGGTGTTGGATGCTTGGACTTACGGTACTTGCGCTGAGCCTCCCTTTTCCTGGCACGTTTCTGATCCGTGCTGGAAGGCCGGAAGTATGCAGGATCAAGCCGCCGAATCTCTTGGGCGACTGGTCCCTCTCTCTCCGACATGTCCCAGCTCCAGGCTGGAACAAATTGTTTTTGGGCCCTTCAAAAGTTGAACGCTTGTACAAGGGATGGGAAGCTAATCGCTCGTCGACTACCTAGATTAACAGATGATACAGCAAAAGCTGGGGGGGCATTGTTGTTGGTGCACCACGGCAATGAAAATAGCCAAGGGCCTCTGTCATTCTGTCAATATGGCCACCTCACTATTTGGTTCCAAAACATCATTCGGTTGGTCAATAGGTTCTTGTTCTTTACCAAGTCTGACCCATCCCCGGATGTATACAAGGCATGGAGTAGTGCGGTTTCCACAACCCGACGCATTCCCTCCGTCTTTCTCGGTCGAAAGCTAGTTTGCCACACCTGAATGAATCTACGGAGAATGGTATTGCCACGTCCAAGTGTGATACCCAGCGCACTTTACAGGGCCTCGGTGATCTGCTGACCAGAGACCGAGATCGACGACGACAGATCCTTCCACCAACGGGCAAACAACAATGGGCCGACGGACTTTTCGAGACGAGTTGAAGCCGAGTTACTTCAGTGGGCTGGGTGGGGACAAGTGAAAGCTTCGCCGAGGGCGGGGTCCACCTGGATACAGTAAGCTCTCTCGGCCGAGAGTGCTTATTTTCTCATCGACAGGGTTGTTCTGCGCTCTCGGCTCTAGAACAGGCACCAACGTCGGAGAACACTGGGGGCCTTGGACATACCTGCGGCAATGATGACAAAGCCATCTTCAGCTTAAACGCTCTCACCTTGGGCTGAAGCATCCACGCTAGCTCGGGAAGATGGGGAAGGGAAGCGTGTGGTTCGCCCGGCATTGGCGAGCCTGACCACGACGGTAGGCGAGGCATACATCGACCTAGTCGTTTCTACAGCGTATGTTTTACGCATCTCTAGTGCACAGGAGGGTCCAGCTCATCGATACTGATGTGGATGCTGTTTAAATGCACACTTTAAAGAGACGCGCCAATCTACCTGCCCGATAACACTAGACCCTGACCAGGCCAATTGCTTCCTAGTCGAGGCCGCCCGCCTCGGCCGAATATCGTTCGACCTTTTCGTTCCACTCGGCCACCCAATCCTCAATATACTCGGGCGTACCAGGATACATGTTGGTAGGCGAGGCCAATGGGGTTCCGTACACGATTCTGCTCGGCACAACGCCTGCCCAAACCTTCTTCCGCATAGCCTCGTCCTTCAGATCCTCCCGGGCCTCACCCGTCGTGCCAGTGCGGACCTTTGCGCTGGCCGAAGCAATGTCAATGCGGAGGATGCCGGTGCTCTTTAATTCCGCCTTGCTGGGGTATCGCGAATTTTGCCAACGGTCGGGAACCAAATTGTTCGTGATGAGTTCCATGGCGAATAGTCGCTCGTCTTCGTCCTCGACTACCTGAGCGTACCCGTACGCGACCACGGAACGGTAATTGCAGCTGCTGTGATTGGGCGTGAGAGCCAGGACAATGCCGTCCATGATAGTAGCAGATATGCAAACAGGGATGCCAGATGCCTCGGTCGTAGTCTCAGAGCCGACTTGGTCGCCGGCACGCGAGAGCCGCATGATGCGGGCGGATACGTAGCCATGAAGATAGATGAAACGGCGGCCGTCGTCATCTTGTTGCTGGTGGAAGATACCTGTGCATCCTAGCATGGGCAAGATGACAGGGAATTCAAACCCCTCCTGGTCGGGAGAGCTGTGGAAGCCCACATGAAGGATAGGTGCCTCGTCGATGATGGGGTAGACCTGCTCGTACTCATATTGCCCTTGGGAACTGAGAGTCAGAAAAAATCTACATAACGCGGCGAGTGTAAAGTGTAAAGAACAAACATACCACGGCCGCGATAGCGGTTGACTGTGTTCAATTGCGTCTTGGAGTAGGCCGGGCCTTGAGACGAATCCTCTGTAGCGGTGGGAGTCATGATGGCGAAGAAAAACAATCACTGCAATGAACTTGTTGTCCATGTATGACATGCAATGAACGCCAGGAAACCATACGGCCCATCAACCTATATGCACCTGGCTCTTCCCTGCTTTGTATTACCTACTCCTTCATTGGACGTATGCTCGCTGATGTGGCCCTTGGGTCGCTCGGCCGAAAGTGTCCGAGGTAGACGTGGGAAGAGCGAGCAAGATGCTAGGGCGTTGTTACCTCCGATGTAGCAGAACAGAGACTGTTCTGGATTAAACGGTGAAGTCACTGGTTCTTGTTGTAGTCTAGGAGCTGGGGCTGAAACGCATCATACATGGCTTCACCGAGCGGCCACCATAAGAGTCGCCAACGTCGGCCTCTTAGCCTGCCTCCATCTAGAGTAATTTAACTACAAAAGTAATTTCAACACTCCCAACAGAATACAATTATTGCCAAAATTTTCTTTCAACAATGCCATCTCGCGTACAGTATCCAGAGATTGCGGCTGCGAAGGGACTGCCACATACTCCGCCCCTCGGCTGCCCTGTCCCGGCCCATGGCCATGCGGTCTCGGTTCAGCTCCCTAGATGGAAGGACATGATTGGTATGGTCACCAAGGAACCACGCGTTGTTGGTGTGCAGCAGATTGGCTATCCAAGGTCCTTCTTGAACCAGCACGTCGTCACGGTAAGCCGTTCCGCTCTAGTGACGTGTTTATAGGAACAGTTGACTCACGATTGTCCATGTGTGCCTACAGGCAAATGATGCTTGCTTGAAGCTTTTTGGTCGCGAGGATGAAAAGTGCCTCATATTTCCAGCCTTGAACCATGCGCTTGGCTGTCAAACCACGATTGGCGACCTGGCTCCAGATGTCGCAAGTCTTGTTCGGATCCAGGCCGCAGACTTTCTCCTGGATGAGTCTTCCGTGGCGGAGGCTATCGACAAAGAGGCGACGCAAAACTATCTAGCTCTCACATCCCGTCGTCGCTTTTACGTCGTTATTTATCCTGCGCAGGTCCACGATAGCGCCATGATCTTTTGGCGACTGACAGGCACGGGCATCTCGTCTCGCCTCGCAGAGAGCATGAACGAGCACCTCAACAACATCACGGCAGTGCCCGAAAACGAGCCGCCGCAGCGTGATTCAAGTTCGGGACTCGCTCGTGAGCTGATAGATGCCCAGTCGGATGAGACAGTGCGCAAGCGCATCGTGTCACTGCTGCAGCGCGCTCCCATCGATGAGGCGCACACTGCCGGTTTTTCATCGTCTGACGTTTCCCTCTACCCAACGGGCATGGCCGCCATCTACGCGGCCAACAACCTGCTGCAGGGTTGGCGGCCCGAGCAGAGCGTGGTCTTTGGATTCCCGTACGAGCTTACATTGAAGATGCAGCAAAAGTACGGCGTAGATTGCAAGTTTTACGGCTTCGGCACCGACGCTGAGCTCGACAACTTTCAGGATTATCTTGCCGAAGAGTGGAAGCAGGGCCGGGCGGTGCAGTCGGTGTGGTGCGAGTGCGCATCGAATCCCTTGCTGAGAACCGTGGATCTCCAACGCATTCGGCGACTGGCTGACGAGTACGGCTTCGTCGTCGTCGTCGATGAAACGATTGGTAGTTTCGCCAATATTGACGTTGCTGGCATCGCCGACATCATCGTCACCTCGCTCACCAAGAGCTTCAGCGGCAAGGCAAACGTCATGGCCGGTAGCCTCGTCCTGAATCCCTCATCGCCATTCTACTCGGAGCTCAAGAGGTCCATGGCTAGCACCTATGTGAACGAGCTCTTCGCCGCCGACTCGCGCGCCCTCGAGCTCAACAGCCGGGACTTCCTCGCCGTTGCCAGCACGATGAACCGGAACGCCCAACACCTCGTCTCCGTCCTGAGCCCCTATGCCTCGTCGGTGTCCAGCACGCTCACACACGTCTACTACCCGTCAACATGCTGGTCGCGCGAGAACTACGAGGCGCGAATGCGGACCGCCACGCCCGATTTTACGCCCGGCTACGGGGGTTTGTTCACGCTGGAGTTTGAGAGCATCGTTGCAGCCGCCACCTTTTTCGATGCGGTCAACATTCACAAGGGACCATCGCTGGGAGCATCTGTTACGCTTGCGCAGCCGTACGTGCAGACGGTCTTTACCCGCGAGAAGGCGTGGGCTGCATCGTACGGCCTCCGCGAGTCCATCGTCCGCATCTCGGTGGGCATTGAGAATGACGAGGCCTTGGGCCGCGAGTTTCTGCGGGCGCTGCGTCTAGCGGACCGCTTCAAGGTTGGAAGGGAGTTGAATGGACATTTGGAGAGTTTTCTATAGTTTGTGCAGGCCATGGTCGCTGTTGTTCAATGGTGGTAGAAGTTCCAACTCAATTATAGCACTCAAATTATCTGCCCGAGTTTCGTCTCTATTTATCCACCTTCGCGGGCTGTACATTTGGCATCTCCTCCTCGATGAGGTTGAAATCGCGCATCACCTGAGCCGCAGGTTCCCAGTTCCTCACCCTATCGAAATGCGCCATACACGCGGGGTGTGCTTCTCTCCATGTCCTCCCCAACACGTACTGAAAGCCGCGGCTCAAGACAACGGCGACAAAGATGTCAGCGAGCGTCGGACCATCACCAACGAGCCACTCGACACTGGCCATGACCGCCTCAAGCTGGTCCAGAAGCGCCAGGCTCTTGCGCTTCCCAAGCTCAATCGCGCCGTGACTGTACGGCGCGGGATCCGTGTTTCCAGGGACGAGGGGTAGGAACCAGCACGCAAGGGTCTGCAGCAGCTCTTGGTTGGCGAAACTGACGTATTGGAGTACCAGGGACTCCTGTGCCAGAGTGCCAGCGGAACCGAGAAGATGCGCCTTTGGGCTGAGCTTGGACAGGTACTTTACGGCATCGGATTAGCGGCATGTAGGAGGCGGTTTAATAGTACGGAGGCAGGCAGGCAAGCAGTTGCAACTTACATAGGTAATAGCGATAGTCTCGGTGATGCGAACGCCGTTGCCTTCAATCGCCGGAATCTTTCCCTGAGACAATGGGAATACTTCCATGTAGGCGGCTTTGTTGATACCCTTGCGTGGAACCACTAGCGATTGATTCAACGTGATGCCTTCCGCAGCAGCCTACCGGCGCGTCAGAGGATACGCTCAGTACCGAGTAGAATGAGACGCCCATGCTTACCACAATCTGGACGATGCGAGTTCGGGGGTTGTCCTATAGGCAAAGAGTCAAACCTAAGTAGGCGTTCGCAATACCATAGCAAATGGCGACTTACATCATAACCGTAAATGTTGAAAGTTGAAGCCATGGCGGATAAGGAGGGGCGAAAACAGTCGTTTAAGCTTGGTTCTACATGCGCATTCGCTACAGACGTCCTTAACTTGTAGAGGATTGAATACAAGAGGAGGAGCACCAAGCTGGTATAAGTAAGTAGCCGGCAGCCTCGTACGTGTAGGGTAGTGTCTTAAGTCCGAGCTACCCACCGGACGAGAGACAGCCATGCAATTAATGGTTGGTATATTCCAATCCACATTAGACACCTAGATGGCGGGATTTCTGACCCAATAAAATCATATGCAGGCTCGCTCGCCTAAGTACACACACCTCGCGGAACGACACTCTATCGTAGAACAACCGGTCACAAAAGGTCATCACCCAGTCTACAAACATTCACCGAAGAGAGCTAAGAAGGCCCATTTTCTCTCTAAACGAACTGGATTTATAAAGTACCTTCTTGACTAGCTGACAAAACATCAACGAGAGGGTCTAACATAGTCAAAGACGGCTTTTCTGGGATGCTGGTGAAAAAAACTGCGTGTAGGAGAGCCACAGCTCGTCCTGCATCGTCATCCTGCACGACACACGACATGGTAATCTGGCTTGCTCCTGTAAATATTGCCGTTAGCAGCCGTGGATAGATGACGGTAATTCAACATCAACTGTACCTTGGGCAATCATATCAATTCTGATGCGATTTTCGCTCAGTGTCGAGAACATCTGTCCCGTTACGCTCAGCGCCTGTCTCATCTGCCGGCCCACGAGGCTGATAATGGTTCTGTTGTGCAATAGCTCTACCTCTCCGTATTCCTGCAGCTGCTTGATGGCGTTTTGAACATCCTTTTGTCCAGAGCCGGAGCCATCACCCTCGTCCGTTAAGTACACTTGTGGGCACAGCGCCATGGACACCTGGACCTCGCTGGTGCAGATGAGATCAATGGACATGTTGCACTTGTCCAGCACGGAGAAGATGCCGGCCAAGAAGCTGTGGGCCTTGAAGCGCTCTGTCGACCTGACATTGATGAGCAAAATGTTTTCCTTGGACGTGATGGCGATTGGTGCGCGGGGCGCCGTCGGCGAGAGCATCGGGGACGGGCTGGCACTCTTGCAGTCGTCGACGACAAGAGTCCCGGGTGCTTGCGGATTCAGGACGTTTTTGATGCGCATCGAGACCTTGGCACGCATGGCCAGACGCATGGCCGAGTAGTGGATGACCTCGGAGCCGTGAAACGTCAGCTCCGAAGCCTCGTCTGAGCTGATGATGGGGAGCATCCTGGCGCTCGGCACCTTGCTTGGGTCGGCTGTGAAGATGCCCTCGACTTCTTTCCAGACGTGCAGCTCGTGCGCCCGCAGTCCCACGGCTATCATGGAAGCGCAGAAATCCGTGTATCCGCGACCGACCTGTGCGAGAAGGCCTCCCGCAATCGGTCCAAAGAAGCCCGTAACAACGGGGACGGTCGCTTGACACGCCTTGACGCGCTCAGCCATGACACGAGCCACGCTGTCGTAAAACGCCTGGTCCATTGTGCTGTGCATATTCGAGGGGATAATGTCGGAAAAGTCGACGGCTTCGCTCGAGATGCCCCGGTCGCTCAGCACGGCAGACAGAAAAGAGGCCGCCAGCCGCTCGCCCGTGCTAACCACCCTGTCCAAAATGTGCGACGTACCATGGCCGATGGTCCTCGTCGCCTGGAGCAGTAGCATCACGCGTTCACACTGATGCTCGATCTCCTGCACCAGCTTGGCGATGCGCTTCGGGTTCTTTATGTAGCCGAACGCTGCGCTGACGTGGTCGGCGCGAATGCTCTGGATGAGTGCATTGGAGCGCTCGAGGCTGATCCCCAGACAGTGCTGGTAGGCTTGCAGGAGGCGGTTCGTGGTGCCTGCATCCTTGGTGCTGGTACTGCGCGCTGAGCACACGACGACTACTCTATGGTGACATGTGGCGGGCCTAGGTCGAGTTGGTAAATGGTTCAACGGCTATCGATCACAGAGAGAGGTTGGAGTGGTTGGGCTGACTTGACGACGTTATCCACGATATTGAGAGGGTACTTCCCAATGCTGGTGCCTCCAAACTTTTGCACGACCCAAGACGACTGCACATGGCTCCGGCTCGGTTCTGTCTCTTCGACAGTCATGCTTGCGTGGTGCACATTCGCTGCCTCGATAGACGAGACATACATCCTTATGTTCAGTCCTAGTTGAGCCGGGATCCCTAGATATTCTGTCTCAATAAATGCACAAACAGGCCCTTGCGCTCGTTGTCTTTGCTTGCAGCCAAACACGCTGCATTCGCCTGCACCGAACCTTCTTCCAGCCGTAAGTGCCTGCTTACGGGGTGGCACATTCCGATGCGTTCGGCCGAGGGTGGTGGGCTGATTGAGGATGTCCGAACTCGAGATTCACCAATTAGGGAGAGCCTGAGCAAGCGGATTCACGGGCAGCGTACTGTCGGTGGGGGCGAGTACGAGTAAGTAGGACAGAGTAGTTGATGAGAAAAACCCAGCGAGCGTAATTCGCCTCTGTCCACCCCGTTAGATCGCGGCTATACTGTCTCACTCGCACCAAACTTGGGCAGTTCAACTGATGGATTTAATGATGCTCAGTTACTGCTGTCTACTCCAAAAGCAAATGTCAAAAGAGGTCACTGTTCGGTGCGATTTAGTGACGCACATCGATCAAGTACAAGGTCATGCGGTGTCCTATTGCGCATTATAATTCTTGACTTTGTCGTGATTCTAACAGGGTAATCCGCGGTGTTATGGACCAAGTTGATGGCCTCATTCGCATCCTCCGCCTAAGCTTGTTCTTCCATGTCAAGTTTCTTTACATGGTGAAATACCATTTCCATTGCGAACACCATTCGTTCCATTCACGCCATTCATCCCCTTTGCACCCAGGGTTGTTGCCAGTGCAATGTTATCCTCAAAGGTCCGAACTCCAGACTTAAACACCCCACTGCCGTCAGAGTGAACTACAAAGGCTCTCCATCCAAGCTTCAGTCGTCGCTCCAGTATCTCAGGCGTCATGGCGAAGCCGAGCACCGCAAGGCCATTCTTGTCCGCAGCGCGCTGGATCTTGTCCAGTGCCGACAGAAATACCGGCTCGTCGCCATCTTGGCTGCCGACCTCGAGGCCCATGGAGCATCGAAGATCGCCAGCTCCCACCATCAAGGCATCAACTAACGAAGAATGACATGCTTAGATAAAACTGCTCTCGAATATCCCCGTCTGGTCCGGGAGAGCGGGGGGGGAGGAAAGGAAACTTACTTCCTGGAACAGCAGCAATCTCCTCCACGTTTTCCACGCCCTCCACATCTTCAATCTGCGCAAACACGGCTGCGTGATCGTTCCACACGTCGTAGACTGTCTGGCCAGGCTTGGTGCGCGTTTGCTTGCCAAACAAGGCGAGAGGCGGGTAGCTGCGATTCCCGAGCGGTGGGAACTTGGCGAGCGATACTATTTGCCGCGCCTGCTCTGCATTCTGAACATGGGGCTGAACGATACCGCCTGCACCGGCTAAGAGAACGTAGTTGATCAGGTCTGGCATGTTCGGTGCCAACCGCACATACGGCACCATGGAGCCATTGGACGTATACTGAATAGTCTTGATGAGGCTGGCAAGCAGTGTGGGGTTCAGTGGGCTATGCTCCTGAAGGTGCGTGCAGTCAGTACAATTTCTGCGCAGTATGCTATGGTGTCCTTGCTACGGTAAGGCACCTAGGTAGGGGCAGCGGGACTGGGAGTGGGAGCGTACAGCGTCGAGGAAGCAGAACTGGTGCGGCAGAGTGGCCACAACGCGCGCAGCTTCTTCATGAGGGATTCGGCAGCTGGTGCCCCATAGAAGCTCGCCGCTCTTGAGCATAGATCTGAAATCCGTGGGCTGGGCCAGGTCCAAGGCGTTGTATTCTCTTGGGTCCAGCATCCTTGCGACGTTTCTGTTGACTCTTTTCTTTTCTTTTTCTTCTTGTTGCGTGTACGTTACACTGTGTGGACTTTGGCGTCAACTTTTATCGAAAACGCAGCAAGTTCTAGTCCATACTTTACGCAACTTCAGTTCAATTCTAGGACCGATCTTTGGACAAAGAGGGAAATCCTTTGAGGCGCCGTTGACGAAATCTCGGAGACTCTCTTTCCTCGGAGGCCCTTCTGTCATATTCAGCCCTGTGCTATGGCCGTCATGTCCGACGGCCCTGTGTCTGGTGGATCAGGGCCGACAGGGTTTCCTCTCCGCGCGGGTCAAACGCCAACTCCGCAGCGTGGCATCGCAAACCCTTGCTATGTCCGATTGGTTCGCACGAGCACAGGCGACGCCTTTCACCCGACTACGGAGAACAAGACGCAAAGATGTCAGGTCTTAGCCGACGGTTTCGCGTCGGCATCACCAAAGGCGGCGATGTGGGCGACATGGGCAGTGCCATGGCATTTGCGAACCGCATTCCGTGAGACGTCGGCCCGGCGAAGGATCTGAAGTCAGACGGGCTGACGGACGTGATGATGGATATACCGAGATTTATAACTACATATATCTTCAGGACACAAGACAGCTCAAAGCCAACGACTTACAACTCACACAAAACAACTTGTACTACAAAAAAAGAAAAAAAGGCATACTCGCAATGGCCGTCACAAAGTACTGGACCTCTCCCACCAAGGAGTACCAGAAGAAGATCAAGATCATCCAGGACTCTGACGAGCCCGCCATCAACTTCCCCCTTATCCTTCAGCCTGCGCGGGAGGAGGTCTCCAAGGAGGCCATCCTCCAGCAGGCCCGCGCTCTCGGTGCCCAGCCCAACGACAAGACACTCAAGAGCCCCATCCGCCAGCTCCTCGACGCCAATGGCGGCGCCATCCACTTCAAGGGCCTCCCGCTCAAGTCGGCCGAGGACTTCTCCGAGTTCATGTTCGCCCTCGCCGGCTCTGGCCCTCACGCCTGGACGCCCCATGAGCACACGGGCATGGAGGTGCTCCGCCGCCCGCAGGCCAACAACGTGCTCACGGCCAACGAGGGCCCCCCAAGCCACTTCATCGGCTGGCACAACGAGTACGCCGTCTCGCCGGTCCACCCGCACTACCTGGCTCTCTACTGCAAGATCGCCCCTGCCAGCGGCGGCGAGACGTCCGTCTGCAACTCGATTGCTCTGTACGACCGCCTGCAGAAGGACGCGCCTGGCTTCCTCGAGGGCTGCGCCAAGAAGGGCCTCGTGTACCAAATCCCCCACAACGCCGAGCAGGTCGGTGGCATCGTCGGCGGCAACGGCCTGTACAAGGACTCTGCCTTTGGCCCCAAGGCCGGCGAGACGTTGCCCGAGACCGAGGAGGGCAAGCGCGCCATGGTTGAGGGCAAGATGCTGAAGCTCGCCCGCCAGGGTGGCTGGCATGAAGGCATTGATAAGTCTGACGAGAAGCTGCCTGTCTGGCAGCGCCGCGGCTTCGACTGGACCTGGCAGGACAACGGCGACCTCGACGTCGTCCACCGTGTCGCTGGTACCCGCCAGCACCCTACTCTAAACCAGCCCGCCATCTTCAACGTAAGTGACGGGAACTGTGAGACTCAAAATAGTATGACAAAGCTAATTCGGACGTTGCAGGCCATGTCTACTCGCTATACCAACGCCGTGGCCAATGACACTTTCGAGCCTCCCTTCACCTTCAAGAAGGAGGATGGCACTGAGGGCGTATCTATCCCTCCTCACGTATGTTTCCAACCTTGTAAAAAAAAAGTCGTCAATTTGCTCACCGAAACGCAGTTCGCCGGTCTGGAAAAGGATGAGCCCATTCCCCGTGAGTGGCTCCAGAAGATGGACGAGTGGCAGCACGAGCTGGAGTCTAGCATCATCTGGGACTCTGGCGATGTCCTCCTTGTCGACGTACGTATTTACTTCACCCAAGATGAACCACTTTGGTATCCAAGCTAACCCGTTGCTACTTAGAACTTTGCCGCTCAACACGCTCGTTGGGCATGGGAGGGCGATCGCAAGGTCATGGCCAGCTTCTGGGACCAGCCTGGCGTTGAGGGCAAGCCCATCACGGCTTAAATGAAAGGTTTCTCTAGACTGGTTAGATATGGAAGCAAGACTAAGAGCGGGCCAGGGTAGTGTGAGCTGCCCACCTGGTTGAATCGAGGCTGAAGAATCCTGATTCAGTCCACTCTTTATGATAGATGGAATATGAGGCACACTCCTTTTCTCTGAGAATTTGACGTGACATTTTTATATTTTTTCGTAGTTGTTTTGGGTAAACATCGTGTCATCGTCTCATGTATTCGTCAGTCCAACAAATCGCCGTGGGCATACATCTTGGTCGTCATCTGTCGTCTACGTAAACCTACTTTTTGCGCATCATTATTATGTGACATGTACTCCTTATCAACAGAATTTTTCTTTGTACGTATTATAATATGTTAATCTCTCTCTCGATTCTCTCTCTCTTATTTGCGCTGTTTCATACAGAACTACCCCTCCACTTGCATGCTGCCCTTTCAGTTTCACAGTCAGGGGCCGGTACGCTCGACGCTTTCCCATGTTGCATACAAAATAAATAGTTTTTATCTTCTTGTCACCATGGCACTAACTGTAACGGACCTCTCATGGGATAAAGTCTTCTAATTAAATGGAATCACTCGAGCTCATATTCAAATCTCGACCGAATTTCCCTGGCCAGCCTCAAACACTCAGCCCGGCTTACTTTGGACACAACCTGAATCCATCCTATGAAAGTAGGCTCGCTAGATGTGGCCTCCCTGACCTTTTGTCCCCCCTTGACTACGGTATGCGTAGCGACAACCGCCGATTTCAAGTCGCCGAGGCTCTCCACGAGCTGGAGGATTGCGTCTGGCGTCTTCATGACGCCGGCTCGCTCTGGAATGAAGTGAACAAACGTCAAGTGCCACTGGGGGCCGTTCCGAAATTGCCGTGCCAGGCTCGAGTATCTATCCATGTGCCCAATCGAGAACAGCAGCGTTTGGGCATAGAAGTCAACCCCGTAGGTCAGGTGCGCCGCCGTGGTGCAATTATATGCGGGGACACGAGCGTTGATCTCGTGCAGAAATACCGACGGCTCTTTGCCAGCCTGGCTCTGGGTGACCGTCTCAAGGTCGCCCACTCCCTGGTCGACAAGGCTGTATCGCATGGACGAGTTGACGATGCGGCCCTCGCAGTTGAAGACGCCCGAAGTAAAGCCAAGTCTCAAAATGCTCCTGCGTATGGAATCGCGGATAATGTCGACCTCCTTCTCCGGCAAAGCAGTCGGCGCCAGGTTTTCGGTCTCCATGAAATCGCCCTCGGACGCAGCGCCGGGAAGATCAGCCGACGACGGGAAGTCATCGACCACGTCCAGGAATAGCACCTCTCCGTCTCGAAGAACGAAGGTGGCGTCGTACTCGGGTCCGTCTGCGTAGCGCTCGATCATGAACGACGGCTTCTGCAGCGGACCAACGCCGTGTCGGGCCGATGCCTTGGATGCCGCCTCGATCAGCTGCTCTTCGTTGGCGACCTTGATGACGCACTCGCTCGCCCACCCTAGGCACGGCTTGACAACCAGAGGATATTCCAAGGCCTTGGGCAGGCCATCCCTTTGAAACCTCTGCTGGAAGTCGTCAAAGTCCGAGTAGACGCACACCTGGCCTTCCTCCGCCTCCATCGTCAGCACCTTGCCCTTATCGGTGGATAGTTCGAACGAGGACGAAGGCGATGTCGGGAGACCCAGAATCTCGCTCACTTTGGCCCCCTTGGCTAAACGGGCATCTGTGAGGGCTTGGATTCCGTCGATCTTCATCGTCTTTTGGAGGTTTCTGACTGTCTGCAGTAGTCGGTCAACGAAGCCGTCGTCGGCAGTCATGTCCATGGGAACAAAGGCCTCGCGATAGTAGGCATGGGGGCCGGAGTCATCCTCCATCCAATTACCTGGCTCGTCGACGATGATGAGGGAGATCCCAAGGGCATATGCAGCATCCCATATCCGGTCACTCTCGCTCACGGCGTACCGACCTCCAACCCACACCACGCGTGCTGGCTGGATGCATCTCTCGGAGAGCCATGGGAACGTAATGCGGTTGTCCAGCTCATCCAACAAGCCGCTGAAGTCGCCCGCGGGGCAGTCCGTATTGTGAAGCAAAAGCCCAGCAACAGCAGACTCCAACAGGTTGCGCAGATCCCGCTCCTTGGCGAGGTTGACGGCCTTGACAAACTGTAGAGGATCCACAAATCCGCATACCGCTTTTGCGTGGTCGCTACCCGTGAACCGACGCTGCATGAAGTCGGAGCGAACCACGTAGCCGGACACGGTGGGCAAGACGAAGGCGCAGCGGATATGAGGCTCATCGGTCTCCTGAGCTGCGAGGCTCTCGACCAGAAAAGTCTCAAAATCGAACGACTGCCGAAGTCGCTTGCCTTCATCTGCGTCGGGCCACACGCGTTGGCGAATTCGGAGCGGACTGGCGGCAGAGGCGTCTTCACTCGCTCGGGAGAGGACCAGGCACAGGGCTTTGCCAATCTCGGGCCCAGAAGATGCCTTGGTATAAGGCCTGATGCTCCATTGGCAGTCAAATGTGTCTGTATTTTCCGGCACGTCATCAATTAAAGGACCAGCATCAGAAGCCGGGGGCTTTTCTTTGGGAGGGGGGACCTACGATTGGATTCGTCCACTACTATATGGCAAACTCCCTGTTCCATCTTGGATGGGCTTTCTTGGGTATCCGTTAGGAAGATGGGCATTTTCTAAATAGCTAGGGAGCTGGTTGACACTGTTAAAACTAGTCAATCAAGAATGAAAGAAGCATGTCCTTTTTCAGTTTTTTTATTCTTTTTTCAGTCCGGCTCTGGATACGGAGTACACTCTGGTTAAATCCCATGTCTCGGTCTTATCCTCATCACGGATTACGCTAACTACACTGCAGCACAGCACAAACACAATTCAACATCTACTCTGCATATTTGCTTACTCCGTACACTCTGCATATTTGCAGGGGTATGGAGACCTCACGGAGTAGAGTGTGCGGAGCAAACCCGTCAGCGACCAACAAGCACGGCGCAGCTGCATGTTGGTCCTGGATAGGAATGTGCCCTCCAGGCTGAGCAAGGATGTACAGTGGGGGGACAAAAGTTCCGGTCTCGGCCTAGGGTGATCGGGTTATCAATCTGTACCGCCTCGGCGATTGATTAGATTGGTGGGGCGCATCCATGTCAGCTCCGTACAGGGACCGTACTCCTTGCATTCGGCAACCGGATGCAATGTTACCCCTCGGACTTAACAAAGGGGTGGCCCCCGTCCGTGCTCGGGCTTGGACTTTTTCACTTCTTCGCGCTCCATACCTTCCTACACAGCTTCGTTCTCTGCGTCCCGGTTCCGTAGTAGCCATTTCTTGAGACGCACGTTAGCCTACCTTTTGCCGCTTCCTTTGCTCCCTCCCGTTGGTGACAAGTTCGATTTCGGGGGAACCAAAGCCATGGCGACCACTGGAAACAGCGAGAGCGTCGTCGCCGCGGCGGTCACTCCGGCGGAGCTGGAGATGGCCATCATTCGGACCTCCAGTGCCGCGGCTCCTCCTCCTCCACCCACGAAGAAAGAAACAGACACCGATTCTTTCCTCGTCAAGTTCGACGAGCCCTACGATGCTCAGAACCCGCTGGACTGGCCAACCGGCCGCAAATGGCTGGTGACGGATGTGCTGTCTGCCACGGGCTTCAACCGCATCATGGTCTCTACCATTATGGCGCCCGCCCTCCCGTCCATCGCCAAGGAGCTTCACATGAGCGACACCGAGGCGGCCATGTCGCTGTCCATCTATCTGCTGGCTACTGCCTTTGGGCCTCTTGCTATTGGGCCTCTCTCCGAACTATACGGTCGCCAGGTCGTGCTGCACGCCTCGGGCATCTGGTTCTTTGTCTGGAACCTCGTGTGCGGCTTTGCTTCCACAAAGGAGACGCTCATTGCTTCCCGCTTTCTAGCTGGCTTTGGCGCCAGCGCCATCTATTCGCTGGCTGGCGGTGTCTTGGGTGATATTTGGAGGCCCGAGCATAGAGGGCGTTCGTTGGGCATGTATCTTCTTATCCCGCTGTTGGGCGCCGCTGTCGGTAGGTTTTGGCACCATCATCATCCCCTTCGCCTACATGGACCTTGTCGATAAAAATGCTAACCGGCTGAATCATTGCTGCAGGCCCAATCATTGGCGGTTTTATGGCCGAACGCACGACGTGGCGATGGATGTTCTGGTCCACATCCATCTTCCAAGGCGTCATGGTCGTCGTGTCGTTTTTCAGCTTCTTCGAGACCTACGCCCCTGTTGTGCTTCAGAGACGCGCTGCCAAGATTCGCAAGGAAACCGGCAATGACCGATATCACACAGCGACCGAGAAGCTCAACGAGGGCAAGTCCTCTGTTGCCATATTAAAGCAAGCCTTGACCCGGCCTCTCCGACTTTTGGCCTTTCATCCGCTCATTCAGGTCTCATCTCTCCTGACGGGGTTCAACTACGGCATCATGTATGTCACTCTCTCGACCTTCTCGCATCTCTGGACCAAGCAGTACGGACAATCTGTCGAGATCAGTGGGCTGCATTACATTGCCTGTTCCCTGGGCGAGATTGCCGGCGCCCAGATCGGCGGGCCTTTGATGGACTACTTTTACAAGCGGCAGGCGACTGAGAATCGATCGCCCGAGGCGCGAATCCCTCTCATGTATCCAGGCATTGTATTGACCTGGGGTGGTGTATTGATGTACGGGTGGACCGCCCAGTCTCATACACATTGGACCGTGGTAGACCTTGGGGTTTTTATCATGCTGTTTGGCATGCAGTTGGACGACCTTCCATGTATGATGAACCCTGATTCTTGTTGCATTGTACTCACTGCATGTGTTATGGAACAAGCCGCTAACTACTTATCCCATAGTGATTGGATACATCATTGATGTATACGGAGAGCACACCAGCAGTGCCATGGGCGCGCAGCAGTTCTTCAAGAGCCTCGCTGCCTTTCTGTTTCCGCTATTCGCTCCAGCCATGTACGATAAGCTGGGCTACGGAAAGGGCAACAGCATCTTGGCTGTATGCGGCTTGGCCATCGCTCTGCCTCTTCCGTTGTTCGTGTGGAAGTTTGGGCCAAGATTGAGGGCAAAGGCAAGGTCGACTGTATGATGCGGTTGTATGGCCCTTCTTTCGCCGCAATCATCACTGGACGTAGCTTTCTTGTTGCCCCTTCGGGTGCGCCAGGAATCGCCGGACGCGTCAGCCACAGAACTAGATAGATGAATGAGGCACCACGGCCGTCTCCATAGGAATCGAGCATTGTCCTGACTCCAAATTCTCGCATCTGACTGTAGGATGAAGTCTCAGGTAGTAATGTCGCGCTGTGAGACTCGTGGTTGGCTGTTCAATGGAAAGTGGCAAAAATAGGCAGTTACATTTTATAAAAATCATCTCGTCGTCTTGGATTAACAACATGTAATATACGGGCTCCATGATGTCACACGTGGTCTCTACGGACTTCTGTTAGCACCTATACCTTGGTCTGCGCGGAAGAGAAGCTTGCGTGCAGTGGGCCGGTATTCAATGTCCGCACCCAACAGCGGGTGCACTAGTATTTCCTCCTTGCAGATATGGGGGCTCCGAGGAGGACCTGTACAGCTATTGTTCACCCATAGAGGGAATCATCGGACATGTAGTTATGCACTGTAGTGGTATAAAAACACTGGGGCGTCGGAGTTTGGATGATGGAAGGCTGTTAAATATCCTTGACGAGAGTGTTCCAGGGTAGCTGCTGGTCGAGTGCCGAGCGACACTCGCGCACCCTCATCTTGACTTGCATCATTGCATGATTGTCAATCAACCCGGTTTCTCGTTCTTTCCTCACTCTCTTTCTTTTTCGCATTAGAAATCCCATCATGGATCGGTCATGTACGTTGCAGTTGCCGTTGCCAAGCACTGACGGACAGAGCCGCCTGTTGGCACTCAACTGTCAATGGCGCCTGAACGACCCCTTCAATGCCGCCCATGGCTTGAGGACTATTGACTTGCTCGCCACAACTACCGGCAACGTGCTGCCCGAGCCCGTCGAGGCTACGACTCTGCCGGTCAAAACGCCCTTCTCGGCGTTTCTGGCCGAGACGATTCTGGCAAATCCTGACCAGACCAGCTTCGCCATCAAGCTCGTTGTCCCTGCGGCCAGCGGCTTCGTGATGCGGTCGGATCTGCTCGACTTTCGCATGTTCCGATGTCCGGGAGTTCGCCAAACGGCGAGTTTCGTCCAGCCTCGTCAACACGTCGCGAGCTACGTGGTCGACCTCGCGCGAGATGACGCCGAGCAGCTCCAGCTCGCCATGGACGCGGCCATCGGGGCCCTTCTCCTTGAGCCGACACAGGCGCCCGTGTCCCTAGAGACCATGGTAGAGCTCCAAAGCGAACTGCGCAGCCGGCTGTCCATAGACTTTTTCACAGAGTCGCCCATCTCCGAGCTGCGCGTCATCACCATCGCGCCCTTCACCGACCTCCTCTCATTCGAAGGGCTCAGGGCCATGGGCTTCCAGCTGGTGGTGCTCGATGAGCC
Source organism: Fusarium decemcellulare (assembly GCA_013266205.1). NCBI lineage: Eukaryota > Fungi > Ascomycota > Sordariomycetes > Hypocreales > Nectriaceae > Fusarium > Fusarium decemcellulare. Next base: position 457 of record JAAGWO010001034.1, on the reverse strand, counting down.
GGGGGCGTGGATGGAGGACGACAATGGACCGCACGCGCACCTGCGAGAGCGGTTTGTCCCGTTCGACACCAACGTGGACGCCGAGTTCCCCAAGAGACTCAAAGACATCGCCGTCCAGCTTCGCGTCGATGGCATATTCGCTCGCCCGGAACCTATGCTCGCCTTCGTCGCCGAGGTATGTCGCGACCTGGGCCTTCCCACCTTCCCCCCGGAGTTGATCCGTAGAGGCATCGACAAGCACTATCAGCGCCAGCTGCACGACGAAGACAGGTCGTCATTTCGCGTGTCGGGGGTGGAACATCTGCAGCGATTCCTGGACGAGTCGCCGGCGCGCATGCCCGAGTTCCCAGCCGTCGTGAAGCCCACCATGGGCTACGGCAGCCAGTGCGTGACCAAAGTGTCTACGACCCAAGAGCTCTTCGAGGCTGTGGCCAAGGTGCAAGCCCATGTTGTGGGC
>JAAGWO010001032.1:0-10742 GCA_013266205.1 Fusarium decemcellulare | reverse complement strand
GTGTCCTAGCGTTTCTTTGCCTGGCAGAAGTCGGAAGAGAGAATGGCCTTCTTGCTGCTCTTGTGCGAACCGGTGGGGGGAGGGACCGCAGCGCGGACGATGTGTTTATTACCTTCGGCTATCTTCAAGAGAGATCGCCATAGGCGGCGCAAGCGAGGTTGGGTCGCGAAGAGACTGCCTTCCTAAGTGCGTACTTCTTGGCAATGTCGTCGAACGTTGACATGTTGGCGACGTTTGGGAAGACTTAATGAAGGTGTGATGGTCGAGGTTAGATGAGGAAGGACAAGCAAGCGGATGTTTTATAGTATAGAACAGTTTCTTATCTATTTCGCAAACACTTTAAAGTTATCAGAGTATATCCGGGTCCTTCGACGTTGTTGTGCACTGTTTCGACCATCTTTGTTATCAGATGTATCAAGACCCGCCCCATTTGCGACAAGATGGATCTGGCTTGGTTTGACCTGTGGTGGTATACACCCTGCAAGAAGCGAGGGTTGTTGACCAAGATAACCGCCGGTCCGATGAATAGATGGACTGCTCGTGCATCCGGCTTATCGACTCGATGTCTTTCCTTTTGCGAGTGGCAGCAGAAGTATGTTCGATTTTGCTCTGGTGTTTGATGAGGGTGTTTACCAAGATGTTCCCAGACTCGCACAGAAAGGTTGTCCGGCAAGACGACGTCGTTTCTGAGCACAGCCAAGTAGACTGGCGACATGACACATGGCATATAGTATAAGATGTATATGAGGCGGTAGTTTGACCAGGGAAGATCGTTGCCTCTTGAAGAGGAAAGGATAACAATTTGAAACGAGGCAAGGTAGAAAGATAGCGTCTATATGGGTAGAGTTCGTTGGCCGGGGCCAGCTAGAACGCGAATGTACTCGTATACCGTGGAGATTTTCCCCGGGTCGGAATAAAAAAAACCGCCAGCGAACTTTGTCATGATGTGAAACTTGTTCGAATATCATATGAACACTCGTACCAGGACTGTAATGTTCATCAGACTTAGCATATCAGGTACCTCGGGGCCGTGGGTTGTTGGCTCTTGATCTTTGGGCATCTGGTCTAAGTGTGGTTGGTACTTCCAACTCGGTAGGTTGTTGGGATAAGATCTGCGGCCCTTGCATTTCTCATAAAACAATGGAAGGGACATGGTCGTTTGATAATAGCCATGTTCGTTAGTTCTGACTTTTTTGACCACAGTTATGTTCTTCAGCGAGATGATGTTGTTGAAGGGACACCTGAGATATTCGTTTATGCCGATGTATGGTATTCCCGCCCAGTAATGCGGGCATATTAGCAAGGTTGGTTCGGCATCGGCTCCACGACACGGCAATTTGGATGATCCACCAGGCAGCTGCTTGTCATGCCAAGGGGGCACTGTTGAAGCGTACGGGAAGAGGCGTGTCGTCCTGTATGAATGTCCTGGGACAATCATACTCTTCTACCCCAGGACATGGGAAACGCTTCCCTTTGTGCACTGCCTCGGCGTGTTTTGGGGCAGCCATTCTCTTTCTTTCGCGGATATGGAAATCTGGCCTCGGCTGGCCTTTATACTCGGCATGCCTGACCGACCTCCTAGCGATATATATAGGTCTCAATCGGTTATGTCGTCAACATATCCCATGAGGCGTGGCTACTGATGCAGAACCCGATCGAGGTCTTCAACCGCGGGCACAGGGGCCTGTGTGAAGCCTGTTTGTTTGAGCAGTCCGTCAAGACGACGGGAGGGTTCTGGTTGCTTCACCTCTAGTGCCGAAATGTGATAGAAAAGCTCATTGACGTCGGTAGGGCTGAGAAAGCTACCCTAGTATGTGGACCGGTAACGGCACTTCTATGACGTGGCCGTCAACGTCCGCAGTCTGTCCATGCTGCAAAATCATCAGGTCATTCAAAGCGTCCACCTTAAGCTGCGGCAGTTCGGTGTAGCTCTGAATGGTACTACTCGCTTCATCCGTCGCCATCGAAGCTTCGCGATGGCACGTGAGGCGCGGGTTGTCTTTATCAGAACTCCGATAGAGTCTAGGTAATAGGGTATTTCTTCCGGTTCTCGAATGCGACATAGTCCCCAGGTTAGTATCTCCCGGGACTCTGGTCCGTCATCGTCGTCGTTCTCATCTGAGCGCCGAGGTCTTCTAGGATCTGGTGGCTGACAGCAGTCCCTGAAGATGACCATCGTGTTTCTGGTCCTCGGATTTTCTCTTGCATGTCGATATGATATCAAACAGTAGTTCTCGGCGAACAGGGCCAGCGTAGCCGACTTCCAATCCTCAAGTTCCCTCGTCTGGCGGGGAAGTGAAAAGACGCAACAACCCAACCCAGGAGCCGTGGGAGGCATCTCGAGCAAGGTGTCGTTTCGCCATGAGCGGTTCGTAGTCATTCTGCTTTGGTCTCGGCTTATTGTCCTCGACATCGCGAATGTCGACGTACGTTCAAGGCATCGAGAAAGCTCCATACTTGGACGATGATCATCTTGCGGAATTTAGAGAAGACGATGCCGGCGCCTGAGATAGGTCGGGGTCTGAGATAGAGACGTTTCCATCAGAGCCACGGTCTCTTATAGTATATACAATGATCATGGAAGCACCCAGAACTGGTGACATTTGTCTCTCTCTTGCTCTGGGTCCGTCGGGTCCAAGTTGAGGTCTAAGACTCTTCTGTCTAGCAAAGGGAATGCCAGAACACAAATGCAAGCGTGGGAATGTTTCCAGAAGATTCTCCGCACTCAAATACATCGCGGATAGAGTAGCAACGCCGACCCAGATGATAGTTAGCTCCCCTTGCATAGGCTCGACGTGCGGAACGCGGCCAAGATCGGCTGTAGCATTGTGTGCACGCATGGTTCTGCAGTCCATCTGATGTGTAGCGCTGGAGCCATGGAAGCCTTGAGCTCGCTGAAGTCCCGGGCTTCCATTTCTATCCGGATGTTCTATAGCACAGTGTGCCAATCGCTGAGGATTCCGCCAATGGTTAACGGCGGCGATCGTAGCCTCGAGCGACTTGAAAACGTTTGAAAGCTGTGAGAGAGGTGTCATCGTGTCCTGGCACCGCTTTCGCGCTTCCTTGTGCAGCTTGCGATAGTTGTATGGGGCCGCTGCTGAGTGGATGGCCTCGAATATAGAGGGCTAGTGCTGCTGCCATCTGGGCCACTGGCTCGGCTGTGTGGACACCGGGAACGATGAGCCGGGCGTCGTTCAGTACAGACGCACACTCCGTTCGGCCATCTGAACCTGGAGGAGACTCGAAGAATATATATAAGAGGATAAATCTCCTCGCTCTCTTCGATCAGGCATAGGAATATCGCCAGCTCCGATATCGATGAAGGACCAAGGTTCAATGCCCAAGATGATGCATCGGAGGACGAATATATATATCAGGTGCTTGGCTTGTCGGTCGGCCGATGTAGATAAGATCTTGACGTGCGCCACCTTCATCGGTGCGTCTCCCATGAAGGTAGCCTCGGCTGCTTATCCGACAGGCCGTCGAGGACAGGGGTATGGAGGGCAGCGACCAACAGATTCGTTCTGGACGTCAACTCTACTAACGACAGTGCGATCTGGCGCGTTCATAGGCGTCCACGATCTTCAGGCTGTTGGGTCAAGTACGCCCTCTGCAACCCGTGCACTGCCCACGTTGTCCTCGGAATACTCAGGTGTTGAGTCGAGTAGTATATAATAAGCGGAAACAAGGCCACACCTATACCCCAAGTTTCCAGATAACGGGGAGATTGCGCAGTTGGAAGCGGCGATGAGAATGTATATAAGCTGTATATAGAGCATCCAGGGTTGATGTCCAAGAGGTTGTCCTCCTAGGAACAAGTTCTCATTGCTCAGGAACAGGCGAGGCAGCACTTGACCGGGCCACTCGCAGTTCATTCTGTTAAAACGGTAGGTGATAGATGTATTAGACTCCAGACATTCCGTTGCTCGGAGACTTCGACTTGTTCGTCGTCCAGAGAGCCCTGCCCGAGACAGAAGACACAGTAGAGGATCCGCTCCTTGGCTCATACTTTTCGCTCCCGGCTCTGCTTCTCTGTGCGCCGTGAGGGTAAGCCGGTTCCACCGCTTCTTCCCGTGGAGAAGATTCTTCCGTGGTGTTCCCGTCATGATCGCGCCTCACGACCTGGTGCCATCCTATGCCAGTCAAATGGGCCAGGCCCGCTAGCGCAGTCCTCACTGGTTACATAGTTGCCAAAGAGGAACTTGTTCATGTTGGCTAGGGTCTGGATCTGACAGTTTGGGGCCAGGAGGTCGACCCAGTGGGCGTGGTGGCGCAAGAAAGCAAAGGGAGACTAAAGACCGGTCATATTTGCTGCTCTTACGGATGTTGTTGCAAAACCTCTTCAGCGTTGAGGAGGTAAGGCAGTCGCATACTAGCATCTTGCACAGAGTGCGGTTGGCTTGGATCACTCTCGAACGTGGCCGATGGTTTTGAGGCCGGCCAAGCAGTCCCTCAATCGCTTATGATAGGTCTGTTTGACCAGCTCGACGGGGACCAAGTCGCTGAGAAACAAAAGCAAAGCTGAAACTTCGTATAAGGTAGCTGCCGGTTGTTGGTTCTATAGTTTATATATAATGATGCGCGGCACAATGCCCACCCAAGAGACTCATGAGAGGCAGAAGATGGCGCATCGGAGGATGGTTCGAGAGGGCGGCAAGAAAAAGCTGGAGGTACCATGTCGACAACAACATACGCGGCCAGGGTCAAGCTTGGCAATCGACGGCAAGTCTCGATCGAGGACAAAAGTGCCGAGTTCGGCAACCACCGTGTCTGGAAGAATGTGATCGTGGTGGAAGTTGAGCGTCCACCTGTTCTCTCCATTGGTGGTTTTCGTGCTCTTTCTGACTCTGTCCCAAGTCTATATTTGTTCTCGGCGAGTCTTTATTGCAGCCTAGTATATATACAGGAGCTGGTTGAGTTGGGGGATTGCGATAACCCCACCCTATGAGTTCTTTGATCTGTGCAAAACATGTAGAGTAATGCCTCAAGCTAATTTCGCGACCTTGGAGGTACTTGGCCCAGGAGGCAGTGAGGTATCGAGATCTAGGTCATGAACTCGTCATGGCAGACCAGCTTCTCCAGGTGCATATTGACGCCTGTCGCCATTGTTGACTTGGCGACAGAGGAACTGAGGCTGAAGCAGTCGACGGTCCTCGGCAAGGCGACTCCGACTGAAAGCCTGGTTCGAGGGCGGGTCTATCCCACCACGATCATATATATTCATAGCGAACCCTTGCGGGTATTCTTCCTGTCGGTTTGTTCAGGTCGGTCTCTTCAGGTTCATGGCATACTCCGTCACCACGCGGGGCCTTATCTGTCCACTGTTGGGTGATAGCTAGCCCTTTTGTATGGCGTAAGCGGAGCGCCGACAGCCATGGATGCTCTTTGTTGGAGCAGTTCGTGTCGGGCGTCTATACTGGTTTGGTCATACGGGTGCTTTTCAACCGATGTGCTATGGCCAAGCCTTGCCGCAGAATTCCGTAGGCTGCGGGTGCACCTAAACAACGGGTTTGTCGGGGTTGACGCCTTTCTGATCAAGAGTGCGAATCATGTATATAAATTGCTTCCCAGTCTCGACATGTTGACCGCGATAGAACACGAGCTTTGCCTTCTTACCGCCAAGCCTAGCTGTGTCCTACTGCCTAATGACATGGCGGGGCTGATGGTCGAGATACTGCCCGTCCCAGTTGGCCTTGTGCACGCCATCTCAGAAGGAGACGGCGGCTGGATGGGCATAGGGTGCGTCGGGAAACTCGCCGGCTTCTTCTAGTACTAGCTGGTAGTGGTCGGCGCTGGCGCTGATCTTCTGCTGTCCGTCGATCTCATCCTCTGTCACTCGATTCGATGGAGTTTTGACAAAGTAAGCGACGCGGGTGTCCCAATGGACAAGCGGCAGAACTGCTGGGAATGGACAATTGGCTATCCTGGGTTTTCTCAATCTCCCCAGGATTCCTCCAGTAGACAATGCCCGATAGCACTCGTACTAATCGTAGTAACAGTTCCAGCCTGGAGTACTCTCTTTATCGAGCATCGAAAGCGTCATCCCCTTCTCCAGCCATGATCAACACTCTATCCAAGTGTATTGCTGCGACGGTGGAACATGGGGTGTGGGGGGTAATATATATGAGTATATAACATGTCGACGGTAATCGATGTCGAGCATCCGTGGGACGGGACGTTTGTTATATATATGAGCTCTGGCAGAGTATCCCAGGAGCCAGAGTCCCCGACTGTTGTGGAAACTCTGGTTGTTCGCTCGGCAAATCCCATTCCATATTGGCTTCCGGGGCTCACGTCCCAATCTCCCCATCCACTCTGCTGTAGAGTTGTGAGCCGTATATATAGGGAATCGAACGTCATGGTCTGTTCGTCGGTGAAGTTCTCTTGTCGTTGTCCTAGTAGACCCAGTGTTTGCAGGTACGCCTTCGAGCTTAGAGCCAGTCAAGTAAAGCCCAGTAAGCGTCGATCAGTTGGCATAAGCTACACTTGTCTTGGATCTCGTACCTGATGTGAGTCCATCCCGGTAAATCGAGAGATTATATATCGACGAACAAACACGTGACCCTTCTGGTAATGACCCAAGGATAAAGCTGCTGAGCGTCGACGGCAGCAGCTAGTAAAAGATTGCATTGCGGCCGACAATGACACAGCGTCATGTCGCCCTCGCTTTCATCAAACATCTCGCCAATCGCAGAATTTCGTGTGAGACATCTGTGTTGTCCGGTATATAGATCTGGTAGTCGCTATACAGGAATGGATTTCTCATGCATCCGGCATCGACTTTCGCCGCCTGTAGTGGCATGCTGGGCACGATGCAGGTATATAGAGCTCTCTAAACTCTTGGTGCTTTATCAGCGTGTTAATAAGGACGTTTCCAGAGACTTGCTCGATTATACAAAATTCCACCGGGTGATCAACCAGTGTATATAGTAGAGTTTGAGATGTGGGTGTAGTTGCAGCCTTAGCTCAACTACCAGAGGCAGTGGTTGACGAGCCGCGCCGGTCTTGCACGACCCGTGACACCCCTCTCGCTGAGCCTCTGCTAGAATCTGTCACCACAAGTTCGAACCCGCTTCATTAGTCATGGTCGTGATACTGAGTGTGGCCGCTGAATCCGTCGTTTCGCCGCCGTGCAATCGCTGCACCTAGCTTGGAGAGGTTATGATCGTGGATTCTTTTGTCAGCCGCAATCATATACAGGATCGACCTCTTCTCTCCGAGGAGCTGTCGGCAAAGTCATGTCGAGATTTTCTAGTGTTGGGAGGTGCATTGCCCACTAGAAACCGGAACCACAAAGTCGAGTGTCGTGTTTGTATATATATTGGGCCTGAATGCCAGGCCAGAGAGCCTTCAAGACAATATTATAAAGTCTCCACTAGATGAGAAGAGTCCCAGTGCGGTACCGACAAGACGGGCGCTGCATGTGCCTAGCGTTGTATGTGCCAAGCGTCTTGCTCTGAAGGTCTCACCGTTCCAAGCAAAGGCATCTGACTCTTGTGCTTGCCCGAACTTCGTTGGTCTGCGCGCTTCATACCACGGCATAATTCCGTTGTGAACAGGACATGTATAGAGAGTCGTTGGGCGATGGTCCGGGTGCTCGGCCTGTTCTAGGGCCTCCTTAGAGGTCTTGAACCGCTGCGAGCACTCCGGACGTGGGCAAATGAAGAGGTGCGTGTGAATGAGTTCATGCTTTTCTCTGTCGGTATCAGAACTGGAACGGCTGCTGCAGCATTGGCATTTGAACGTCTTGCCACAACTGGCGTGACGCTCTTTATCAGCCGTCTCAGCAAGGAAGGAGGGCGCCACAGTCAATAAAGGTTCTCGCAACGCTCCTCCTGGATGGCCGGTAAACCCAAGGGGCTCTGCAGCGACTCTGGGGCTTCTCTGGCCTCTGAGGTTGCCGCCGCTGGTCCAGCGCAGTAATTATACATAACGACCGCAGACACAGCTTCTGTGGAGCAGCCATGGTAGAACGGCCTTTCAGAGGCGAGAGTTTCCTGGAGGGGAACGTATATAGTCGACGGGAGAGTGGCATCCAGTTGATCTCTAATAGCTTGCGTCTTTCCCATCATCCTGGGCATCCCCGCGGGTCTACTTTTCGCAGTGTTCGTTATATAGTGAAGTTGTTCTGCTCCATCTGATGCAGTTCGCACAAGCGTCGGTCCATGAACAAGGCCGCGTGAGGATGAGGAGACCCGTAGACAATATGACCACAGCCAGGGCGCAAGACTTGTTCGCAGCTAGATGCATCAACCATGGCATTGGATGGTCAATCATACTGATGAATGGCGAGCACCAGACCCCATAGTTCTTCGAACCGGCTTATCTCAGGTAGCCATTGTTTGAATTGCTCGGGGTCTTCATAAAACTGCCCCTCTACGCCGTCAACAAATCTCGAATTCTTACTTGAATTCCAGATTCGAATCAGTGCAACGACACTCCGCACTGGTAGGTCGGTATATGGTACACCCTCTCCTAGCATTTGGAAACGGCTTTGATGGCATATCTCGAAGTCTTGCCACGTCATGGTTGGAGCTGGGCCAACCTTTTGAGCAAAATGCATGACGACGGCTCGAGCCCGGTCATCAAGAACCTCAACCCCAAGGAGCTCAGAGGTTCATATCCAGGTCATCTTCTCAACACTGAAACAAAGCCAGTGATGAAGTGGTACCAGTGATGAGTGGTGCCAGTGATGAAGTGGTCGTATATAGTACCGTCCTTTGTGTCGCGCTCCTTGTATAATATATAGGACGTCCCAACGAGCAAGAATTGAGGGCAAACTCTGCGCCGATCAAGGTTGATATCGTCGAGTCGTCGATGGCAACATGGAAAAACATTCTAGGTGATCCTTATAGTAAGGATGACACTATATGGGGGAATATACCATCCTCGGTGTCTTTCTCAGTGTCATGATATCCATATTTCGAGGGCAGACAGATCCAGCAAGACGCCCAGGAGAGTGGGCAAGGTATCGGAACTCCCAGCTTCATGCACCGACGAGACGTGTCTATCCGCGTCTGCCGTGGTCTCGAACGTTTCTGTGCAACCGGCCCTTCCAAAGTCTTCCGCATGGTAACAGAGAAAACGACCGTCTTCTCGTTTGTGAAGGGGGTTTACGGGGTGTTTTAGGATCGCATGGCACGAAGCCTCCTCTTGACTGTCGAATGTCTGCTCACATTCATGCTTGGCGGCTTAGGGACCCACCAAGGTTGTGTCCTGACTTCTATGACAGCTTGCTCAGGGCCGACAAAGAGCTCGGGGGAGAAACAGGGCCCGGGTCGACCCACGTCGGCGGCATTGGGTGGCGATGAGGCACTGGACTATGGAAATCCGGGGCGAATCTCACCGTTGGGTGACTTCTTTGACAGCTCACCATTCGATGGAGATGAAAGGTGATCTGATAGAAATCGAGGCTTTGCCACGGCTGACAAAGTGAAAGCACTCCCTCGAAGGTCGAAGGTAGGCGACACCACTTGGATAGTTGGCACATATCTCCCGCACGGTGGCAGCGGGCACGGTTCGATATGGTCTGGCGCATTGTTGAATTGGCCTAATGCGGCCCGACACTCGTGTGATCTAATATATAGGTGTAGTAGCAACTTCGCCAGGGCCTCTCGAGTGTTTGGGTCTGCATTGGCTTGGAGCCAGTACATCATTGGAAGCGTAAATAGAGTGCCGTTCAAACTGTCCTTAGTTCGGTTGCAAGCTTCGTCAAAAATGGCATTCAAGATCGACATGTACCAAGTATCATGTCTTTTGATGTGTTTTGGCGAGTCAGAGTATATAACAGTGGGACGGGTGGACAGGATGAAGGCAAGGTGCCAAGATAGAAAGACCATCGCTTCGTTGCGGTTTTGATGGCGGCTATGGGAAACGATTGGAAGCTCTTGAATATGATGGTATATATAAAGCAGTGCCGAGTAAAGGTGATGAAAGCGAAGCCAGGATGACTGACAGTCGAGCCCCGGCTCGAAAACGCCTTCCACAATGACCATGTAGTAGATGTGTAGACGTGTAGAAGTGTAGGCGCGTAGCAGATGTCATCGTTGTCTGAGGAAAGCCTCCAAGACACGCCGATAGTGCTCCAGACGCAAATTGTGTATATAGAGAACTTGTAAAGACCACAACACCCGAGTGTATGGCATCTCTCGATACCATGATCATCTGTACCACTGCAGACTCCGTAAAGGTGGTGGGCAGTGGGCACCAACGCCAACGGCTGTGCGGTTGGGGTCGGCTTCGATGATGACCAGTGCTTGAGGAGGACTGGTTCCCATCACGAAAGATGATACACGTCTGGGTGGAGAGATGCAGCGACGACCATCTTCATGAAAGGGTATATATAGGCGACGCCAGTGATGATCTCAGGGAGGTCTCGTGGCAGGCCTCATGGACATCTGAGTCCTTGTCGTCATTGTCCGCGGCAGACTTACGAGCCGCCGTCATCGGCCTGTATCCCCATGTTTTGCTTGAATGAAGGCCGAAGGATATAGAGCAAGTATCCAGAGGGGAACGGTAGATGCAAGCCGGTTGAGGTCTGGTCATATAATAGAGAAACAAAAGATCATCTTCTCCAAGCAGATGTCCTCCAGGGCTCCGCGTGATGTCCAGGACTAGCGGCGGAAACCCCTAGAGGGTGAGTCATGAGCTTTGATAGATGAAGAAGGTGGTATATAGGAGGAAGGGCATGTTGTATATAAAGTTAAGATGAGGAGAGGAAAGAAAAGTTGACGGTGGGAGGG
>JAAGWO010001030.1:0-27106 GCA_013266205.1 Fusarium decemcellulare | reverse complement strand
GTTCCCAACTCGCAACTTCAAGCAGGCTCGCCAAACTCTCGGTGAAGCGCCTCCAATGGGCTGACCTCCGCGTCTACCCTGACTAGCCTGCTACCCCGGCTGTCAACAACCTCCACCTCGAATGGGTCGCCCAAAAGGTCAGCCGCAAATTCCTCAATCTGAATCTCGTCTAGAAGACTCCGCATTCCTGACCAGCCCGCCTGGCGGCCTCCATCATGCGATCTAGGCTCCAGACGTGGAAGTGGCTATTCCTAGGGGGACTTAATCATGTCTCTAGTACTCATCCTCTTTCACCTTATTCTTCATTAACAATGACGTTTCATTCGAGTTTAACCCATGACTGAGGAGTGTCTTTTGGGCTGGGCTTCAAACCCTTGACGGGGACTCATGCTCAACCATGGCATTCGACCGAGCAGTCCGAACCCGATCTTCACCAGGTTGGATACTTTAGTAACCCAAAGTCTTTTTCGGCATACCTATCCGTGGATTCTAAACTACAGTCTTTGCGCAGCTCGCAACAAGACTCAGAAAAGCTTGTCCGTGGCCATGGTCGCGAGGCTTCAATAGTAATATTCTTTATATTAGCTGCTTCGGCAGGCTCCAGGTAAAAGTCCTTCCTCAACGCCAGGAATGCCTTGTATTTGACCAGGGGTCCACCGCATCTCCAGAAACGGAGGAATTCCAAGATTCTGCCCTGCTGCATCAATCATGCGCACTGCTTCATCTTCCCCCCTTACTCCCATAATTCTTCCTTGCGCGCGAACCCCCTGGAGATCCACATTGCTGGTGTTGCTCCGTAATCTTCATGAGCGTCTATCGTTGGGCGCGATGCAATGACATGATGCGCTTCGTTGTGATGGTATCGAGGTAAGTAAAAGCCTTGTTGTGGGCTGACTGTCGCGGCTCATATTGTGCTAGATCATCAGCTGTTAAGCTGTACATAGTTGCCTGGCATAACCGTCAGTTTTGCAAGTCCACTGGGTTTCTAACAGATGGCACGTACCTGGGAATTGGCCTTCCTTGCCCTGTAGACGTCCACTCCACCATTCGTTCTCGTTTTGTGTTCGTTGTATAATCTCAATCACGTCGCCCGTTCGGAAGCTCAAATCACCCTCTGCCTGCGCAGCATAATCGTACAGAGCTGTAACGGTTTCTGCTGCGGGAGCGGTCAAGCGCATGGGCTTAGGCTTAGGCTTGGGAGGCGGGGGCTTCTTCTTGCCAGCGGCGATGGCAGCTAGGCCAGCATTGGCACCGGTAGGAGGTGAATAAGGTGGGGGTGCAGCTTCGGCAGACTCGGTTTGGCGATGAAATGCGCCAACTTTGGGACTGGCGACGGCGCCGATCTTGGGGCTGGTAATTGTGCTGCTGACGGGACTCTTGGAGTCCTCCCCTTGGGTGAGTAGAGCGGGCTGCTTTGGGCCCTCAAGGGCAGGCTTGGCTCCATATCGAACCGGACGGGGGCGGCCAGTCGTTTTGAAGCGGCAGATGGATAGGGCTTCGGCCTGTTCTTGGATGTCCCCGCGCTTCTCGTGGAAGGCATCCTCAATGTCGAGCGTGAGATCGAAATAACCAATGTCGCAAGATTGCATCTTCTCGTGTAAGGTATAGAAGATGTTGAGCTGCATATAGTAAAACGATTGGAATAGAGGCTGGATGAACTCGCGCTCGAGCGTAAACAGCTTGGGCAGCTCGTCCTTGAGGAGGTCGTTGAAGTAGTTGAAGTCCTGGGTGGCCTGCTCGACATCGCCCTCGGCCTTCCACATGGCCTTCTCGTCCTTGGCAGTGCGCTCCTTCTTGTCCTGCAGTTTCTTGAGCGCGGCGCGATGGCGATCGTAATCGAGCCTCTTGTGTTCACGCTTGAGGGCCGTCTTGCGTATCACCTTGATGACATCGAGCAACTCGGTAGCGGGACGGATAACCCTTGTTTCTATCATTTCCAGCTCCGGAGCTAGCGTCTCTTGCAGTTCCTTGACGACGGCTTCATATTCTTCGCAGGCACGGATGCCCTCAGGGTTGCCCTCGACCACCATCGAGTCTGGGTCAGACATGCGGCCGGAGATGGGCTTGTAGACTTCGGTCATGGCCTGGCTGAACTCGATCTGGTGGGAGAGCATGCCATTGATGGCCTCAAAGTATTTTTTGGATTCATCGTGGAGCTTCTTTGTCTCGGACTCGAGTTCCTGAAAGCGGCGTTCGGCGTCGATGTAGACGGCGTCCTTGGTGTGCTCGCCAATATTGAACTTGGACTTGAATTGCTGGGGCGCCTAGTTGATCGCGAGATGTCAGTGCTGTTCCTCTACCCGCCTGCCGTTTCTCAGTCTTGCTATGCGTCGAACGATGACGGGCAGGCGTCCATTTTCGCGCGCGTTGGACAGGCTTCCGATCAATCAACGACAAGGTGAGGGGCACGGCTTACCCGGGTGAGGCTCTTTTGAAAGCCTTTGAAGCTCATGGTGAGAGCGCGGCAGTGGGTATTGCGCTATGTGGACGCGGTGGTGAAGAAAGTCTATCGGCGGGGAAAGAGGAAGAAAATGGCGAAAAGCGTCGAATCGCGAGGCCGCCAAGTTGAACGAGAGGGCATCCAACCTTAATTAAGGCATGTGGATGTGACGACTCGTGGAACGGTGACGACTTTGCGTGGCTGTGCCCTCAGCAGCTTTTGCTGCCCAGCCTGCCCAGATGCCCAGGTGCCAAGCGTGCCGGATGCCGGCAGTGTGGCGCGGCAGCCCGCTGGAGTGGTGATCTTTGGGGGGACTGCACTGATTTTACGGGGGTTTAGGGGGTTCAGGAGCAGCCATGAGCCACAATGTGCCACTGCGTCCTGAGCATGTTGCGTCACTGATGGGCCCGTCATGGCTGACGGTTCACTTGGACCCAGTTCCCAGGGATCAATCTTACTCGTTCTCGCGTTTAGGTCTGGCAGCGACCTAGATGAGGAGAGGGGTACGTACTGTTTTCTGCAGGACGGAGGCAAACAGGTAAAAAAGACGGGAGCAAGTTGGTACTGACTCTCAATCTTTACCACGTCTTGGGTTGGGGTTTAGACAAAGAGCATTATATGATGATGGAGCTTTAGCTATTATGTATGCCCTCAATTATTCCCAAACGATCTAAACGAGCACAATTTTAGGCCTACCATGGCATCAGGGTATATCGTATATCTCACCAGTCCCGTGTTTTCTGACCAAGACCAGCTCCGCAACGGGAGCACCCACACAGGGAACAAGGCACAATTGTGCCGGGGTAAGATGCTGGAAAGCCATGCTTATTGCCCGAGGCCTTGCAGCCAACCTGCGACACCTGGGATGGAAAACACCGAGAAATGCCATCGCCGTGTTCCAAGGCTGATTGCCTCTTTGGGGTTTTTCTACAGCTTCTCGCCACTCAAAAACAGTCAATGACTGCTTCTTCTCCTCTTCGCTCGGCCTGTCGTCCCGTCATGTAGCCAAGAGGGCGCAAGAATGCCGGGCCCCGGCCTTTTTGCCAGCCAATAGCCGCGCCGGATCTCCCGGAGGCTTATCACCGATGGCCGAGCCGACCCAACGGTGAATGACAAATTCTCGACATCCACATGGAGCTCGCACCTCCACCAAAATTCACTTTCCTTCTCTCCGCTCTCGCCGCTGGCTTCGCTTGACGGTTTTTCGTCCTTGCAACTGCCAGCAAATTGACCATCATGGCCAGCAACATCGCATCCTGCGCTCTGCGCTCGGCAGGCCGAGTGAGCCTGACATCGGGCTCTCGTGTTTCTGTGGCTCCCCTGCGAGGTATTGCCCGCGCAGCTGCTGTGGCGAGGAGGACATCGCGGCGCGGATATGTATCCGAGTCCAAGAGGGACAATGCTCAGGTCGAGACGGCCATCAAGCTCGACAAGAAGGCTTTTGCCGACATTCCCCCTCCTTCAATGGAGGTCCCCTCCAATGCCAAAGTAAGCCCTATGGCTGGTGAGTGCGCCCTCCATTCCCCGCCTGGGGAGCTCTCGACTTCAGAATCGTTAGAACTAACTTGATATATCAGAGGTATTAAAGCAAGCAGCAGTCATGGAAGAGGGCCAGCGCCCAATCTACCTCGACATGCAGGCTACTACCCCCGTCGACCCTCGAGTTCTTGATGCCATGATGCCCTTCTATGTCGGCGTCTACGGCAATCCCCATTCTCGAACGCACGCCTACGGCTGGGAGAGTGAGAAGGCGGTTGAGGAGGCCCGAGAGCACATTGCTGCACTTATCGGTGCTGACCCCAAGGAGATCATCTTCACCAGCGGCGCTACTGAGAGTAACAACATGAGCATCAAGGGCGTCGCTCGCTTCTTCGGTCGGTCCGGCAAGAAGAAGCACATCATCACCACACAGACTGAGCACAAGTGCGTTCTCGACAGCTGTCGCCACCTTCAGGACGAGGGCTTTGAGATCACATATCTCCCCGTCCAGAACAATGGTCTCATCAAGATGGAAGATCTTGAGGCTGCCATTCGACCAGAGACTGCTCTCGTCAGTGTCATGGCTGTCAATAACGAGATCGGAGTCATCCAGCCTATTGAGCAGATCGGTAAGCTGTGCCGACAGAAGAAGATCTTCTTCCACACCGACGCCGCCCAAGCCGTGGGCAAGATCCCCCTCGACGTCAATGCCATGAACATTGACTTGATGTCAATTTCCTCACACAAGATCTACGGACCCAAGGGTATCGGTGCCTGTTATGTCCGAAGACGACCCAGGGTCAGACTGGACCCGCTCATCACCGGTGGTGGCCAGGAACGAGGTCTCCGAAGTGGAACCCTCGCACCGCCCCTCGTTGCCGGCTTCGGCGAGGCCTGCCGGATCGCCAAGGAGGAGATGGACGTAAGTACTTATCCTCTTCCTTTCTTGTCAATGTCTCTTTTCTACGTGATGAGTTGCTCTACACATGCATGGCTTTCTGAATGGCCCGTGACAAGGCCGGCCGTGTTGATCGAAGCTTCTGTCTGATTTCGTTGTTTGTGTTACTCGCATTGTTTTCCCTCGTTACTCGATTCACAGGATGCTGACCTGTCCAAAGTATGACTCAAAGCGCATCAAGTACTTGTCAGACCGTCTGTTGAACGGTCTGTTGGCTATGGAGCATACCACACAGAATGGTGCCGCCAACTCATTCTATCCCGGATGCGTCAACGTGTCGTTTGCCTACGTCGAGGGAGAATCCCTCCTGATGGCTTTGAAGGACATTGCGCTATCCTCTGGTAGCGCTTGTACTTCGGCCTCACTTGAGCCTAGCTACGTCCTCCGCGCGCTTGGCAACAGTGACGAAAGCGCACACAGCAGTATCCGCTTCGGTATTGGTCGCTTCACGACTGAGCAGGAGATTGATTACGTCCTCAAGGCGGTACAAGAACGTGTCACCTTCTTGCGAGAGCTTAGCCCTCTGTGGGAGCTTGTGCAGGAGGGTATCGACCTAGACACAATCCAGTGGAGCCAGCACTAAGCTCCACGCAGGTTTGCGAGTTGTCAAGTGTGTGCCGGGATCTCTCTAGTTTGTTGAGAGATGCTCTTGAGGATGTGTAGCAGGGGAGTGTTGGGGTGATGGCCGGCTGAAGCGAGGCTCAGCCGCGTCTGTACAGCATACTGTAATATCTGAGATACCTCTTTCTTTTGGACTTTGAGGATGAAAATGGGGAGTCATGGTCAAGGGAGAACTTCCAATCACATGGGTACTTGGCTCAAATGGGGACATAGGGGGCTCTCTTTCACATGCTGCAAGCACTGAGAAATGTGCTTCTGGGACTGTTAGAAACGGATGGGGGGGCTGATATCATGGGCCGCAACTCTTACAGAATGAGACATGATCATTATTGTGCTACATCTGAACCACGTTTTTGAGTCCTAAAATGGCACCATGACTGACGCAATTGTACATTTCGATGTGTCTTATTGTCCTATGGCCTGCTTTCTGTGGCATCCGTCTCCGGTTCTCATCCACCAAGAGCCGCATTGCCGAAAGCAGGGGTCAGGAGCTGGTATCAGACCCACCTCGACTTAAGTAACCAGGTAAAGAAAGCATGGGACAAATACCTAACACCAGAAAAATGATCACAAAATGAGTACAAGTTTATTTGGCTTTATGAATGATTTTTATTGATATTTGCTGATAGATATTGCCTAATTCCTTTGGTCGGAACCTTGCTCCAAATAGCAAAGACGGGCAGCGTGTAAGTGATGCGATATCACATGCACCGCCACACGAACGCCCATGGCAAGAAACACCAACACGCAAATCTCGATCTCAACACATCAGACGCGTCAAGTGATGGGGGATCAGACACCATTACGTTTCCCTCACCCACCTCTGAAACCGGGCTGGGAAGTCGCGCCTGAGGGCGCTTGTTTGCACTTTGCCAGTGCAGTCTGCCGTTGACGTCATGACACAAGCAGCAGACCCCGCCACATCCCGCCTTCCGTTTGCTCTCCTTCCAAAGACGCAATGCGTCACTGCATCAAATCGTTTGCAATGACATCATCGCGATGCTTTTTGGCTGTCGCGATGGGCCCGGTACATCTGTTGCGGCTGCCTAAGTGTACGTGCCTGCCTTCGTGAACAACTTCCAGTAGATGGGTATAAAGTTCCGCATTCTCCTCCCCCCGTCTGCTTGAACTCTTCATCTTCACACCAACCTCAAACCAAACCCTCAACACCATCAAGCACCTCCAGCTTCCAACGCGATATCAACCAACCCTACCCAAGTCAACAACACCCACCACATCAACCAAAATGTCTGACAACAACTCTTCCACCCTCAAGTCGTACGTCGACTCCGCCACCGGTGCCGTCCAAAACGCGATCGGCAACCTCACCGGCAACACTGGCGACCAGGTCCAGGGTGAGGCCAAGAAGCAGAAGGGCGAGGCCGAGCACGACGCTTCCCATGCTACCGCCAAGCTCCCCGGTGCCACCATCTCTGGCTCTGGTGCCGCCGCTCGTGATGACCCTAACCGCACCGAGGGCTCGTGGAACCAGACCGCCGGCGCCGCTAAGGAGGCTGTTGGTGGAATCCTCGGCAGCGAGGTGAGTTGATGCTATCCCGCCACGGATCCTGTCTATCCAGGTTACTAACTCTTCTGTCACAGTCCCTGAAGAAGTCCGGTCGTGAGCAGAACCTCGAGGGTCAGCAGCAGGAGGCCAAGGGTCAGCTCAGCGACCTCGGCTCTGGTCTTGGTGACCGCGTCCAGGGCACCGTCGGCGGTGCTGTCTCCAACCTCACTGGCGATAAGGAAGGCCAGGCTCACTACGACCAGCTCCGTGCTGAGGGCAAGACTCGACAGCGTGGTGTCGAGCACGACCTCCAGAAGCAAGCTGAGGCTGAGCGCAAGGAATAAAGCGACCACAAGGTGTTGCGATGAAATGGGGATGCTGTTGAGCAGGACATGATGAGAATATGATACCCTAAGTTGCGGCTTGGAACGGATTGGGAGGTTGATCACGGTGACACTCCCAGCTACCTAAAATGAATTCTTACTTTTACTATTGGTCCCTTGTGCGTGATGTCTAGTGTGCTACTATTTGTGCTTGACATGAGAACAATACAAGAATCAGTGAATGAATTCAACTCTTAAATAACTTTGACAATATCTAGAGCTTTGGTTCATCTATACTTGGTTCTTGGGTGATCTTTCGCTTGAAAGCATTACAGATCTTTTACTGGAGCGTTTGCAGTTCCACTTCCATAGCGATTGACATCCGCCTTCTCGGCCCCCTTGTCTGCCTCAAACTCTTTGAGCCTCTCATCATTCATGTGCTTGACCACAGTGTCTGCCTGCCACTTCTTGAAGTCGAATCCTAAACCTTCGTGACTGTAGTCCTTCTCGTTCGCCTGATCCTTGTGATATTTGACCTGCAGGAACCCCTTGCCTCCATTTTTGTCTACGGCATCGACACTGTCTGGATCCAAGCTGAGGCTCACAATCGCATTGATGGTGGCAGTCTTTGGGATGCCCCTGAACGTCCAGCTCTGCTCGTTTCTGAACTGAATCAGGTCACGCTTGTTGACCACGATCTCGTACCCTTCGTTCTTGGACTCGTTGAACAGCTTGGGCAGGGCGAACCACTGGCCCGCCATCTTGTATCGGTCGTTGGCGTACACGAACTGGTCGTCATACACGCAGTCGGGCGTGTAACGCTTCACGCGGTCGATGGTTGGTTGGCACGAATACAGCGCTATAATGTCGTCGATAAGTTCCTGGCGGGCGCGAGAGAGCGGGAGAGACCTGGACGGATCAGGATGGTAGTCCTCTGACTTTGAAGTCTGGCGGATCTCGAATTTTTCACCGGGGTCGGCGCTGGTGAGGTTTGGGAACTCTCGCTCAGATGGCTCAGAGGAGGAGAAAGAAGAAGACATTGCGGATGTTGCGTTTAATCTGAACAAGTATAGTGGCTATTTAATACTTGAGGTGGGTGATAGGGATAGTTCGTGTATAAGTGTTTCGGGCATACGCGGACCATTCAATAAGGGGATGATGTACAGGTAAAATAACATTCACAGCCCAGCATACGTACTTATACTACACTCCCTACTCACTTGCCCTCTATCTTGACGTCGTCGATTGCACCCCGACATTGTCATTGATCAACGTCAGGCATGAAGGATGCGTCAATGACGCACGAGATTTGACAACAACCGGAGTGTCTATCTATGCCTGAGACTGGAGTGACGACATTCAACGTCTGTCACACTTGATTCATAAAGACTACCACAGCTGAGACGGAAGAGAACTATCGGGAGGAATTTCGTCTCCAGTCCCCACGCATCACCAGCGAGGAGCTGGGGCAAACCATGATCCTCAAACTTCGCCGTCAGATTAGGTTGGGATTGAGATAGATGGCATCATGAGAGTGGTTACGAGTCTTGGCTGCCATAAATATTTAGTTCTTCCAAAATCAGTCCAAGTTTACGCCTACTATGCACAAGGGCAGCCCCTTCAAGTCAATTCACTCGCTCAAGGTCAGTCAGGTGGAGAATAACCGTTCATTCATCAATGCAAACATATTCGACCACGAATACACCGTGTTTCATCCTTGTACATTTTTCCTTCGTAGATATGCACCTATCTTAGTCTCCACGAACCCAGATCATGCAGTCCTTTTCCTTAGCAACGACTAAAAAGCTCTTTCTTCCTCTAACCTCTCCTCTCCTCTCCAAACGGTAAAAGCATAAAACCCTTGGCGGGTGAACATCTAAAAGCCCATGTGATAATATCAACAACCCGGGCCGGCGGTATGAAAGATAACAAGGCGGCCGCTCAACGGCGGCCTCAAAAGAATATGACGTGACCCAGGTCGTGAGACCCAGCCAGTAAGCCCGAGTTTTGAATCCAGAAACTAGATATTAGAAGGTACATGAGCTCGTGAGCGTATATATCCTCATCTAAAACATAGCCAAAACATTCGCATGCAATAGATCAGTCGTAAATACAGACGGTTCAGACCATCTGCTACTTCTTCCGGCGGCCAAACATCTTTGACAGGCTGCCGCCGCTGCTTTCTTCCTTGGGGGGAGTCGCCATGACAGGCTCTGGTGGCGGTTCCGAGGTTCGAAGGAATGCTGCGAGGTCCGAAGTCCGGGACACGTTGGATACCGCATCGCGGGGCTCAAACTTTTTCATAGGAATACGTCTCGAAGAAGCTGACGATATAGGCTGGGAAGGTCGAGATGATCCTGAGTCGATGGGTCCATACTTGTCATAGCCCGATGGCATGCTGACCTGGATGGGGATATAGCCCCTGATGCCGCTGCGGCTGCTGAGCGATCGAGTGTCGTTGCCGAGCTTCGAGGCCGGAGCAGCATTGGTCTGGCTACTCTCCCTACGAGTAAGTCTTCCAATGAGACTGGGCGCGCTGGCCTTCTTCTTGGGGATCTTTTGTGAGATAGGTGGCGTGACAGGCTCCGGTGGAGGCTCGTAGTTCATCAAGAACTCCGCCAAGCTCTCCTCCTTCTTCACCGGAGGCTTAGGCCTAGGTGTGGTGATGAAGTCATCCTCGTCTTCTTCGTCGCTGAAATCGATGGCATATGGGTCCTTTACACGCCGGGTTTTGCGCTTGGGCATCATGTCCTCGTCATCAAACATCTTGCTGGTCGGCGCAGGCGCCGCTGGCTTGTTTTTCAAGAGGGCGGTGCTGGAGTTGACTGAAGAGTGGATGGAAGGCATCGAGGTGTCAGTGCCGTGGGTCGAAGCTTGACTGTAACGAATGTCGGGAATAGTGGCATCAATAGCCCGTCCGCCAACTGCTCCTGACATCTCTTCGGAGTCGCCCGTGTCCCGGAACGGCGCGATGTTATGGGGGATGCGGTTCCTATTCGCGCCGGGAGGTCCCTGTCGGATGAAGTCGATTAGATCCGAGTTTCCAGATCGGTCCTCCGTGATAGCTTCCCGGGGCATGTAGCGGTTTCGGTTACTCGCCGACGAAACACGACGGGTATCGAGGCTATTTTTGTTAGGGGTAGGCGGGTTGCTTACATTTCGAACGGCCGCCGATCGCATTTCTCCCGCAGGGCCGGTGGATTTGATAAATTCTGCAAAGTCCGCGGTAGACTCGCTAGGAACCCGCGCATCTCTGGGAGCAGCAGACATCCTTGGCTTGCCTGTGTTGGGGGTTGGCAATGGCTTCATCTTGTCATCAACGAATCCAGAGGATCGGTTGTGTGGAGACGACCTCTTCATGTCGGTTGCAGCCGACGAAGATCGGGACCGGTTATGAGCCCGGGCATCGTCGGTCCTGCGCGATCCCTTGGCCGCCGCAGAACCATCGAGAGATTTCTTAGACTGTCGCTGTTAACATGGATCTTTCGTATTCTAGCCAAGGTTACTCACATCCATATTACGCATGTTTTCCGGCGTCAGCGTATAGGTGATGGTTTGGTTGCTCTGGATCAGTTCCTCAAAGTTACGTGCCATGTTTTCGGAACGGCTTGAGGCATTCTCCTCTGAGGTTCGGACGGCCTTGAGGCGACTTGTGCCAGAGGAAGCAGATGAGCCAGAGGTGTGGATCGGCCGAGCACCACCCGACTGCGAGTTCCCACCAGCATCTTCGTCCGAATCCCTCGTCTTTGAGCGCTCAATGGACACCATACCAATGCTGTGCGTGGGAGAGTTGGGGGGCTTGTCGTTTCGTGATGCCTGTCGACCCGAGTGGCCGGGAGCCTTTCGAGGAATATCTGCGGCTCTCTCTTCCGGTAGGGGCTCAGCCGTGCTGGAAGAGCGAAGAACTGTGACCTTGGTGTTTGATGATGACTGATAAGGCTTTGACGAGTGATGTTGAGGGGATTCAAGGATCGGCTGTGGCCGTCTATGCTCCGTTGCAACAGCTTCTGGAACAGTGGGAGTGGACGGCTGGAACGCGGGGTACTTGGGTGTCCTCTGTTCCCTCAGTCGATCTCGTGCTGTTTCTTCCTCTGATTCTGAGATGGTTGTAGCGTTGGATATTGAGCCTCTCATAGCATCAACCGGTGAACGACTCTTGGGGGCTGTGGGAGCCGGGCGGGATACATTTCCAGCTGTCTTCGATGCCTGGTTGTCATCTGCGCTTGCGCTGACTTGGTTAGAGAGGCCGCTGCTCGAAGGGATGGTCAAGCTCGCCCGGCGGATACGATCACCAGCGTCGGCTGAGGGAGATCGAGATCCGCTGGGGCTCTTCGGTCCTGCAACGTCGATGATGCGAGCAGAGTGGACACTTGAAGACCTCTTCATCACAAAGGGGCCACCGGTGTCAGAGAGCGCGGGAGAGGAGCTTCCGGCCACAGAAACTCGGGCAGATGTCAAGATTTCAGCCTTCTCGTACGTCAAATCATCATCTGCATCTTGCCGCGACTGAGAGCGGCTGGAGGCGTTTGACGGCGCATTTGTGATGATCTTTGACAGCCTCTTATTCTTTGATGTAGTCACGAGCCCTAGACCAAGCCCCTCCTTAACCTTCAAACCCTCATCAGCGTTGTGTAGTTCATCGTGGGTTTGGCTCTCTTTGGCACCCTCGGTCAACTTCTGTTCATCACTGGTGGTGGTTACCTCAACAGGAGCCGTATCCTTCGAGCGCTTGAGAACAGAACGATATGGCGATGAACCAGGAGTCGGAAGTGAATTTGATCTCTTCCGGCCAGCGAAATCAGGCGTGTTGGGCTGTGACAAGGTCGGTGTAGGGAGGCCATGAGTACCTGCCAACGGCAGGATTAACAGACTCTTGGGTCGTCGTCCACTCGGTTCCTCTGCAATATCTTGGTCTTCATCACCTTCGTCGTCACTATAGACTGCTAGGCCGGGGACTTCAATCTCATCCACGTCGTTGCTTCCGATGGGCAACGCGATCTCAGACGGCTGGATAGTCTTGTTGCCGGCTTTGGATCCCTTCTTCTTGGCCTCAGGTTCCGCATCGCTATGGGTGGCAACTCGGCTGAGAGCAGGCGAGTCCGTGAGATTACTATCGTGTCGCGGATGGCCTTCCGAGGCCCTTGAGAAGGGGCGCCCATTCAAGTCAATCACGGGGGATCGTATCCGCTTCTTCCACCCTCTCCACAGCCGCCCTAGCGTCCGATCAAGGGCGACCCTCTCCATATCTTGTTCTTCAACAACAATGCGGTCGGCGATATCTGTGGGGTTCCTGGTCCCTTCTTTTATCTCCTTTTGGAATTTTGTCCGCAGCCTGTGGTATGCGGCCTGTCCCGCGACAGTCAGAGTGAGTTCACCCATGTATTCCAGAACCGAGGTCAAGAAAATGGCAACGGCTGGGGAAATGACATCGGAAATCTGTTCGTCGGCACCAATTTCGAGGTTTTCTTGCTCCATGTAGAGATCCTCATCTTCCTCTTCCATGTCGCCAAGAGACGAATAGACCATGCATCGAAGCCGTGTGCGCTTCCAGACCAGCTCAAGATCCCAGTCGCGTGACGGGTTGGCACCCTGGGGTTGAACAAAGTCATCCTCGTCGCCTTCGCCGAGATATTCGCGGAGTTCCTCGTCTGCATTGTTGACAGCATCCTTGGCCAGCTTGGGTTTCAAAACTTCCGAGACGGCAGGTCGTAGAGCAGCGAGGGTAGTGGCGCGAGAGTTGGATAAAAAATTGAAGAGCAGCTGGTCCAGGAAGCTGTTGACAAGTTGGAGCGCTTCTAGTGATACCAGCGCGGTCTCGCCAGCTGGCTCAATGCCGTGTTGATCATACCAGGTATCGGCATGACTATCGTGATCGTTGGTGACAATCTGGGAGGCGGCCGAGGTGGCAATGAAGGCCGCCGCAGGTGAGACAGAGAGCGGTGGCGACATGAGACTGTGGGCAATGGTGGAGGGTCGGTCGCTGGAAATGCTCTGTGTCCTAGACCTCACGCCGCGGGGAGAAACGATGCCAGAGGCTGGCCGCGACATGGCGAGGTCAGGAGTTGAGGCTGCCATGACTGCGCTCTATATGTTATCGGCGGGTAGACCTGCACAGGCCTCCCAAGGCGAATGTAGGACGGGCAGTAATCGCTAACGAGTGTGCGTTCGTTTGGCTTGTGCGAGGTGAGCCAAAAGACCCGGGCGCGCACAGGCTGAGGATTCGGCTCCCGGCTTCTGGTATGCGAGCTGGCGAGATGTTCAGGAGCGCGATTCACGGTGGCTGAGCGGCAGCAGGCTGGTCGGCGGGTGAGCGCTGGTTTCTATTAGTGGGATTGTCGCAAAAGAGATGGAATACGGGAGCGACAATATTAGGGTCGCATCCCTCCTGGGGTCTCAAGCGCGGGAGCAGACGGATGGCGGGAGCGGGCAGATGCTCATGCGTAACGTCGACTCGCAGATTGTACGACACGGCGAGCATTTAAGAGGCGATAGCTGATGAGCCACGAGAGCGCCAGATGTCACAAAAGAGTCTGCTGCAGCGCGCTGACCACACCAATGCGATTGCCGCAGGGCAGAAGCAGAAGCGCGAAGCCGCAGGAGGGAAGTTTGCACATTCGAGGGCCTCGTCGGGCTTCTTGGGGAGGTAGAGGGGAAAATCGAGAGGAAATAGGGATAGCCAATGATAGACTCACCTTGATAGGGCAGAAAGAAGTAACGCCAGCTACGTTATCGCGGCGTCGCAAAAGCAAGCAAATAGAAACCAAGCCAGTATCCAGCGAGTGATAAGGAGGAGAGGTATAGGAAAAGAGGTTCAGAATAACAGAGATCGAGGCGGAGGAGTAGGAGGAGGCGTGAGAAGGTGTTGTCGTTTGCCTTCTTTGTTCGCGGGCGCTCGTCTCGCTCAGCCAGCGACGGACGGATCGTTGGTGGGCAGCCCCTGGACCTAGCGGGACCCAGACCATAGACAAGGGCCTGGAAAAGCTTCTGGTGCAGACAGTCGGGTTCTTGAGCGTGCCGGGGAGTGGAGGGGGACCCTGCGGTGCGCAATCGACAGCTCCAGGACGCACGCACGCACGCAATGTACCTACTGTAGCGAAGGTGCTCCGTAGCGTAGCGTGGTACTGGGGCAGCAGGCCGCAAAGTAAAGTCGCAGCTGCAGCCAGGGACCCGGCCTTGGGGAGGTTTAGTCGACACAATGTAATGGGATTTGCGACGGATCCCCGACGAAGCCCTGAAGGGGTCTAGTCCCTGACGGGGATGATCAAAGGCGATGGTGGATGGGGTATGGGTATGGGAATGGGATGTTTCCACGGCCGCGGCCGGGGTGGGCTGGGATGCCAGGCCCGTCGGCGACTGGGCGACAGTCGCAGATGCAACTCCACAGAGTGGCCGTTCCTGGACAAGGGCCCAGGAGGATCGCAGGGTTCGAGTCAGGGACTGTCGAAGGCCACGGGGTTCGCTTTTGATTGGGATAGATAGAGGGGCCGGGGCCACTTGGGATCAGGAGTTTGGTGGTGTTGTGCATCGATTTGATTGCGGATGGATTATCGACGGGGAATTAATGAGACCTCGCAGATAGAGTGAGTGAGTGCCCTGAAGAATGGATGTCCAGTGCCCGCTAGCAGGTATGTAGCGGATAGGAGTGGAATGTCTCGGGGCACTGTGCTTGGGGCTCAACGGGTACTTCCCGCCCATTAATCTCCCGCTATGACGGGAGCTTCAGGTCGCTGCTTGACAACCGCAGTGGCTATAACCTTGATACTCCCGTGTAAATTGCCAATGGATCTGCCTTTCTCCTGCGGATGCTCCGTGATATTCATTACTGCTCCTAGCCGGCTAGCCTCGTGGCTCTCGGAAGTGCCGCCCCTATGGCTCCTCGCCATGACTAGCTCGGCGCCCTGCCACTGACTGCACCATCGTGGTAGTTCACATTAGGCGTGGGCTAAGCCAGACGAGGCTCAGAGGCTTGCCCAGCGCCCTGGTGGTTGGTGTTTTGGGGACCCTTTTGTACACTGTGCAATCTCTCGACATGGCGCACAGTCATTTCAACTTCACCACATGGCAGCAAAGAAGGAGCGATCCGTGCGGCTTCGTTTCGTGCTCGTCCAGTCAGGTCTGCCTCCAGCTCTGACGTTCTGTCCACCATCTTCTCGTCGACAATCATGCCATTGATGCACGACAGACCAGCCCGTCGGTTGTCTCACTCCTTGATGGTTTTCCTGCGCTTTTCTTTTTCCTGCTGGTGAACATTCGATCGCCAATTCGTCGACTCAGACCCCTGCCTCCCTCCGGTTCGCGACTCCATCCGGCTGAGACGATGTGCACATCCTACACCCACTGTATGTATGGCACGGTTACATGGTGCATTCTATGTACGGAGAAACGACATGGCCAAGCAGGGCTCCTCGCGACTCCGCTGCCTTTCGACGGTTCATCCAAACGGCAACAACATTTTGTCTGCCCGCGCTGTTTGCTTGATTGATATCATACTCGCACAGACGGAGGCCGTAAGGCGCCAGCTCGGTCCAGCCCACATCGTCAATAAGCCAAGCCCACCCGCGGCGTGGCAGCCATGGCAACTTCACGACTGGCCGGTCGCCCTCGCTAGCTCAGTCCGTGTTCTTGCTCCACAAGCCACGCGGGTCAATGGAATGCTGGGCCCGCCACCCACTCACATCAGCGCGGATGGAACTCCTCAGGAGACGCGGCGAGCGGGAGGCGGCGAGACGGGATGAGCACAAGTCACATCGCGCACGTACTTACACACACTGGTCTGCAGTCTAGGCCGGCCAGGCTAGTATCCAACTGCAGCCGGTACATCGAACATATCCAGATGGGTCGCCGATGCACTCTCCTGAATGCTACCGGCTGAACCGTATCCCTGAATCCATCGGGTACTTCTCTCCGGCACAATACATATCAGGGGGCTTTCAAGCAAGCGGCGGACGTAATACTCGCAGCAGAGTCGTTGATGCGTTCGTTCAGATAAGGGACCACTATCCCAACCGTACCTCCCACCTACGGCATTAAAATCAGGGGTTCGGTTCAAGTTTTCGGGTACCACCAAGTTGTATGGTTCCTTGACGGGGAAGCGATGTTTCGAAACCAGCTGGTTTCGAGACTCACAGGGCCAAGCCCCTGCCCAAATCTTCATACGGTGTACTTCCACGGTTGGGGTCAATGTGTTTGTTTGCTCAGCCCGGATAGATGTACTCATCCCATGGCGGCAAGTGCAAAAGATGGCCTATGAGCTCAGGCTGTGTACGGAATGGGATATTAGTCCATGGTCATCATCCGCAAAGATGCCGTTACACAGTTCCTCGAAATGCGGCACTCGACCAGCGCCACCATCAAATGGTGATAGAAAACCGGCAGCCCGCAGCCCGCCTCATGCGCCCACCCCAATGTCCTCGTTCGCCCTGAGCTTGAAGGAAAGTCCAGAGCTTCTCAATGAGAGCTGTTGGGGGCGGCAGTGTAAAGTCAAATGACGGCTTAGCTAACGCACCGGGTGTCTCCGGTTTATCTTATCCTAAGACGTATTCCAACCAACGATTGGCTCCGCGTCCACCGTCTGTGGTTGCTCAATCTACGATCCTGCATAGAAGCAGGCTGGTGGCAGGTCGGATATTTTCAGTGCCGGCCGGAGGAGGAAGACTCGTACATGACATGATGACAGCACCCGGCCCCGTGGGTCGGAGTACGACAAAAGAACTGGTTCTTTGTCATTGTCACAGAACAATGTCTCAGACAAGCTGCCGGGTCTCACGTCCAACTTGGCACAAATGCCGCCGCACCTGAGCCGTCGTGTGGCTGTTCACCTGTTATCACTGGCTCATCACACATCGCCTCCATCGTGTCGTCACCGATCTGCCTCTCAGCTCTCCACTGACTTCGTCCCTTACGGCTTGTCAAATTCGACCAGCAGCCACTTCTGGAACCAGTGGCGGCGCTATATCGGTTGGCACCGGTCCCAGTGCTGGGTCTCTATCGTTTGAGCTAGTGGAGATGATGTCCAGAGCGCTAATTGGTGTCAGGGACTCGACCAGGATTCCCAACCACACTTGCACTTTCATGAGATGCCTGACCGAGTTGGGCATCACGACAAACGAAGAGCTGAAGGGTTTGCTGCATATTGCTTTCTCTAGTGTCACCAGCTTGCTAGTCATATTTTCTCCGAGTCCAACGCCTCTCATCCCAAACCAATGCCGAGTCCCCAGTCACCTTTCGAGACATATCGCAGATCTCCCGTCCACACGTTGCTTTTTTGATACGGAACATTTCATGCTCTTCCGGCATTGTCTTTAAGACCTGCACACGGTTGGGGGGAAACTCGGCAGAGCATTATTTCCCCGTGATGTGAGTCGGGCCGTGAAGTTCGGGCTGATGAACCTGCCTTGACGGGTCTTCTCAAGTACACACGAGATAAAGACAATTATCTGGGAGTGGGAACTGACGACCTGGCTCGGCCCGAAGCCTAGGCGCCGATGAGGGCGCCTCAAGATTGATAGCCTACCTGTCTGAGGGCCAATTCATTTGCGTCAATGTTTGCTCACATGTTTAGCCCGTTATTCTAAAAACAGAAACCCAAGAAATGGGGCACGGGCAGTGTATAACGCCTCTATGCAAGTTGCCTTACCTAGAAACGATAAAGACATATGCACAACTGTTGGTGAGCAGGGGCTTGGAATAGGATATCAATCATTGACAACACCGGGATGAACACAAAAAGGTCTTAGCAATTTTCCGAGATGTTTATTCACATTTACGAGAGCGTGTAAGACAACCATACGAGAAGATGCGTAATTCAGTACTCACTCAGTCCCGTAAGATCGACTCGTCACGATTTTCGAATAAAGAGGACGTGCATTAGACACGGGAGCAAATTTACTAAAGAGAGTCGAGAGGAAAGGTTTATTGTATTGCTAACTAAGTGCATACTTACTACAGTGACCAACGTCGGGCGACGCCCTGTAGAGTGATACCCTCCGCTTTGAGGATCCAGCCCTCTTCGTCTGTTGAAGACCCGGTTTCATCTGCTTCGGAATACTCCAATACCCATTCCCAGTCCCAGTCCGACGCTTGGCCGTGAGCTGCCTTGGCGAGTTCTTCTGGCATCGAGATGCGTTTGTGCAGCAGATGTGATGGCTCATGTTGGTTCTTTCTTTCGTTGGGAAGCCACCAGTTTCTATGGCTGTCATCCATTAGGCGCCGCCAGGAATGGTCCGAAGGCTTGGTTGACTCAGATCCAGAGCCTCGCTGTAGCTCTCTCGGCGGTCCTCTGTTGTACTTGTTAGTTTGGGCGAACAGTGAAGGGGGCAGGAGGCTCGGACCATCATGGACACGCTTACACGCCTTGCAGTTTTGCGTTCCTTGTCTCACGCCCTGGGCAGGCTCGTAGCATGTTCCGAGGATGCTTGCCTGGTGGCACTTCTCGTGGACGACTTTGTCGAATTCCCGGCAGTGCGGGCACTGGAGGTGTTCGGCGACGCACATGTTGTGTTTGTTTCACCGGGGACTTGGTCACAAAGCAAAGAGTGAGTGACTTGCAGATGGGTTGGAGGTTATTATATTGACGAGACGGTCCCACGAGAAGAGGAAAGAGGTAGGGTGATTATTGGTGCCAGGCAGGAGAACGATGGGAGTTTTATAGAGTTCGATATTGTGAGTGAATGTTCATCTATCAGTGGGTTAGTGTCCGTCAGTCTGTTCACTTGTTCAGTTGTAATTCACCTGTCGAGAACAACCAGTGCTCTGAACACCAGCCAGCTGGTATGAGAATGGAAAGGAGAATGTCTTGGAGAGCTTCTTACTTGACCCCATTCTCAGCCCGGCACTCTATATAGGAATTTCATAAATCCAAATCGTCCGTGTGTAAAAGTTTCTATGTTCATCGTGTTTCAATTACAAGTTGCTGCTGTTGCTGCTGTTGCTGCTGAGGCCCCGAAACCTCCTAGTTCTTTGTTCCTGTGACGAGGGGAAGTGAAACTGAACAATAGTACCCTCAGTCTACCTCGAATCCATGCTCGTACAAGAAATAAAGAAGCCGTAAAACGTGGTCGCAAGGGTTCTGCAATGTGTCAGGTCAAGAACATTGGGTCGCTGTCAAGTTGTTCCAGGACTTCGCGGTTTCGACTTCAGGATTGTGAGCGCAGTTGCACTAAACCCCAGTGACTTTGAGGGGTAGTGAAAGTAGTTCAGGGCTGGGGGTCTTTGTTCTTTTACTACAATTCCATTGTTCAGTTGGCAACTTACAGTAATTTTGGTCGTACCCGAGCTTGTGTTTTGAGCCACACCTCTCTCTCCCCTGACATCCAAGCTGGCACTCGGATAGAGCATACATCTGCCGTCACATTTTGTTGAAACTAAGGGCGCATGCGATTTTTAGCTTCATAATTAAACTCCGAATCGCAGCATTGTTTTGATTCCTGGTCCTTTGTGCTGAGTGGCCCAGTCGCCAGGGCTGGGTACTCAGGTTGACAGTGCCAACGACGTAGAGGAAGTGAGGCAGCGTGGTATGAGATCTCCTGGTTTGAAATTGAGGCCAAAATTGGAGGTATAAGTATCATGATTAAGTATGATATCTCAAAACCAAGATGGCGATGGAGTCAGAGCTCACGAGAAGCACCCCTATGATCCTGATTGCTCTTGTGCCATATGCTGGACCGCCAATGATATGTTCTAAACTTCAGATCTGGCAGTGTTGGCCCAGCATGCGTTTGCATATCTACCTAGGCAGCCGAGCCGTGATTGTTTGATTGACGGCATGGTCTTCAATAAAACAATCCGCCTGCCGGCCGGTAGACCTCGACCGCAACAAATCTTTGTTCTCTCGCAGGACTGAAGAAAATCACATTTCATTCCTCTCCTTTCACTCGAAACCGCCGGCCAAAGTCTCTCATTTCGTCACCATGTGGTCTCACCGTTTCACCGTTCCACGGAGCTATCTGCTCCCTTTCCTGGCAGCCTCCCTCTTCGTCATCCAGCTGGGGCTGTCTCTGGGCGACCTGCCGTCAATCAAGCTCATGCAGGATATTGTGTGCAAGCACCACTATGAAATCTCGAGCGATGAGTTACTCCCAGAGGAAAAGTGTCGGGGTGAGGCGGTGCAGCAGAAGCTCAACACCATTGCCATGGGCATTCTGGTCTCACTGACTATCTCGGGTAAGTGGTGGCAGTTTACACATTACGCAACATGGTTTGCTAATATTGGGGTAGGTGCTCTCGTTGCCTTTCCTTTGGGCGTTCTCGCAGATCGAATCGGCCGTCTTCCTATTCTCGGACTGAGTATCCTCAGCATGCTCCTCTCGCAAGCATACGCCATGTTCATATGCTGGCAGTGGAACAGGATTCCGTTTGAAGCAATCTGGGGTCTTGGAGTTCCCTTGCTATTGGGCGGTGGACGCAGCATCGCAGAAGCCATGGTGTTTTCTATCATCGCAGACATTGTTCCTGACAAGAAGCGGTAGGTTCATCGTGTTCTATGAGTCGGTGGCCACTAAGTCTTGAAACAGGGCAACGTGGTTCCAGTGGATCGTGGCTGCTGTCCTCTCGGGGCAGCTCCTCGGGCCTGTCTTTTCTCGTGAGCTCATCAAGCCCTCGATATGGATGCCGCTGTGGATGTCTCTGGGCTTGGTCTTTGTGGGAGGAGTAGTTATCGTTGTTTTCGCCCCCGAGACGCTGGACAGGAAGAGTCAGGTTCGGAACAGCCTCGTTATAGGCTCGGACATTTCTGTTCCAAGCCTGGACATGTACAGCATGGAATTGCCGAAAGAGACCCCTTCTGCGTGGGCGACACTGAGGCTCATCTTCACCAGGCCGATGCTGTGGCTGTTCCCCGGCGCCGTCATGTCGATTCCACTAGCCACTATCCAATCCGACATCGCAGTCCGCTTGATGCCAATCCAGTTCAGTTGGGGCCTCGACCATTCAATACTGCTCATATCTCTACGGAGTCTGGCTACACTCGTTACGCTGTGTGTCTTGCTGCCCGGCATCACTTACTGCTGGACAAAACTCGCAGCAAAGTCTTCTCCTCACCGCCGAGACTCGATCCTGGCAAGGGCGAGCTCTCTGCTCTTCCTCACTGGAAGCATGTTCATGATGATGGTGACGGATGAGGCTTTGATCATCTTGGGTCTCGTTATCTCGGCGACTGGCTCCGGTCTGCCCACGCTATGCCGGGCAATGCTTGTCAGTGCAACAGGCGAGGAGCGGGCCGGAACGATGTTTGGCATGCTGGCAGCATGGGAGGTACTGGGGTTTCTGGGGTGCGAGATAGGCATGGGAGCGCTATTTGGCGTCGGGATGACAACGTGGATCGGGATGCCATTTGGTCTGGGGATGCTAGTCGCGGTGGTAATAACTGTGACAACGTGGTTGGTCCCGACGAGACTGGCGACTGTCACTACGAGCACATATTGAGGATGAGACGCAACATATTAACACCAGTCTGTGCTTTATTATGAATATTAAGGATGAAGCTTAACAGCGGTTGTCGTTGTTCAACATGTGTTGACCTACCCTAGAGAATCCGATGTCCGATCCACAACTCAGGTCGTGAATCTCCACGTCGCCGCTATCCGTCCCCACAGATGCCGCTTTGACAAGGTCTACCCTAGGAGAATGGGGTCTCAATTTGACTAGGTGATTTGTCCACGTCTCGGCGGGCCAGAGAACTGCGCAGCATATCGCAGGCTGAACGGAGAAGCAGCCGAGGCAACGCAGAGCTTTAAGCTGGTAACCAGAGAGACGTTCATGATCATGAAGCTCCTATATATCCACCGAGTTCCAGAAGGTTACCTTGGAGTTGTAAATGCTGGAACTGGTGAACAAAGAAAGCAGAGTTGCCAAGCATTGTCCACTCCGACTACTGGTGAAGAGTGCCCGGTTGAATGAAACTGGACCAGCCGTGACTGGATGGATTATGTATCTCCTTGACCTGAAATACTAGACAAAGAGTTGGGCTACCAAGTTACTCAATTAACCATAAAATGACTACAAGGCCATTCCTTAACTACTCTTTTGTCTTACCAGACACCCTTGACGAAAATCCTTTTCGACTGCAAGGACCGGCACGGTATTGTTTCAACCCTGTCCCGTGTCTCGCAGCCAAAGCAATAAAACAACCCCTCCCCCTAGATCACCAACAAGCACTCCAGCCAGTAACATGGCGTCGTGCCGCATTGGTAACTGCAAGTCGCAAATTGTTGCTTTTCCTTACTTAGCAAAAAGACCCATCTCTGAGTCAATTATCCGCCCATGATATGTGTCTCAAGTCCCCGGCACCCCGGGTGCAAGGGCACACGCGGCAACGCCCGAATGATGCAACTCGCCCTACCGTGTCATCATTGTACACCAGCCTTTTCCGGCTTTTTTCTTCTTTTTTCGTGTCTTCAACCTCACTAGCTTCTGGCCTTCCGAGCTCCGAGAAGCCCAATTCTTTCTTTGCCCGGCCATTCCACCATAATATCTCCCAATACGTTCTGCTCGGAGACTTGAACTGTCTAGGTCAGATTATAGACTGCGCTACCTACCCACTGTCAGCCTACAGCTACTGTAGCTATCTGCCGAGATAGTCAAGCTCCCTCTTATCCAACCAGAGTCTAAAATTGGAGAGCTCGCAGCCCAATATCTCCTAAAATCCCCTCTTATCAGAACCACAAGCAAGCTCTTCCTCATCTCAATCAAAGCTCAAAATTTGAGAACCCGCAGCTCGATATCTCCCCAACACTCTTAGGGACATCTTTTCTGCAGAATAAAAGGATGGCGGTGGATCAGGTCAACAATGAAGAGGCGCTTCGCCGGGTTATTCATACCACGCCAATCATTGATCATCACGCACACCCGTTGCTCAAGCTGAGCTCTATCCGGAGACATCCGCTCCTTTCTATCGCCACAGAAGCCCATGGCGATGCCCTTGATGCGTCGAGAACTAGCCTGGCACACATCCGCACTGTCAATATCCTGTCTTCTCTCCTCGGCACCGAGAAGACCTGGGACGCGGTTGAGGCGGCCATTGTGAGGAAGCAGGCCGGCAACTATGAGGAGTGGATTCAAACATGTCTCGCGGGGATCGAGAACATCCTCGTCGACGACGGACTCGGAAACTCAGCCGACGTCGAGTCCTACAGCTACCTTGATTCATTCACGAGGAGCCCCAACAAGCGCATTCTTCGTATTGAAGAGGTAGCCGCTGAGTGCATCGAAAAGGCTTGTGGCGCCTTCGCACATCCCTCAGAAGCATTCTCAGGCTCCGTCGAGAATTTCATGGACGCTATCTACAACGCTCTCGACGACCCGGAGATTGTGGGCTTCAAGTCGGTCATCTGCTATCGAACCGGACTCGACGTTGTTCAGATCACCGACCTCGAAGTCCTCATGCAAAAATTCCAGGCCATTTTTGATGAGAGGAAGCAGGATGGTGCTGAGAGGTTTTCTCGACTGGAGCACGAGCCCCTGAACGACTACTTCCTCCATATCCTTGCTGGCCTGATCCAGAACAGCGAGGATGAGCACAAGAAACCCATCCAGTTTCACACTGGTCTCGGTGACAACGATATCACGCTGAATAAGTCGTCGCCATCACATCTGCAAGAGTTCATCAAGACGTACCCCGATGTACCGATTGTGCTCCTCCACGCCAGCTATCCCTTCACTCGTGAGCTAGGATACCTGGCGACTGTATACAGCAACGTATACGCCGACATTGGCGAGGTCTTTCCTTTCATAAGCCGTGATGGTCAAGAGGGAGTGGTTCGTCAGATTCTGGAGCTCTGCCCCATCTCCAAGATCCTCTGGAGCACAGACGGGCACTGGTTTCCGGAGACGTACGTCTTGGCTGTGGATCAGCTCCGAGAAGTCCTGCACACGGTGCTTGCGGATTATGTATACAAAGGAGACCTGACCTGGGCACAGGCAGGCCAGCTGGTGAAGGATATCCTCTTCAACAACGCAAACAAGCTCTATGACCTTAGGTTGGAGTTCCGGCCCCTGTCGCTAGACTCTAGCCATCGTCTCGAGGCCTCCGAGCACAACAAGATCGCAACTCTGTCCCGGTTCTTGAAGAATAAGGAGGAGCCAAGGTTCTTGCGCGTATACTGGAACGACTTCACAGCGATGCCAAGAATGAGGGCAATCCCTATGCGTCGGGTATGGTCTCTGCTTCGCAACGGCGATGATTTCTCATTCGGCGTCACAAAGGCTGGCCTCGGCCTTCTGCAAATTGACGTGCCGGTAACCAACGTTGTGCCAACGGGAGAGTACAGACTGCATCCGGATCTAAGCAGCCTTCGTTTTGGCCCTCGGAAAGGGCATATTACGGTCATGGGCGATTTCAGGGAAAAGGATGGTTCGGCTGTGCCACTGTGCCCGCGATCCCTCTTGAAGAAGACTCTGGAAAAGGCGGCCAAGCAAGGGTTAGAGTTTACACTCGGGTTTGAGATTGAGCTCATCCTGTTCCGCCGCAGCGACGACGGCAAATACAATCCCCTGGACGGAGACGGACATGCGTGGTCAGTGGGCCGGGCTATGGAGCACGAGGCCATGATTGAGGTTCTTGAGGATGCTATTGAGCAGCTCGACGAGGCCGGCGTCTACATCGAGATGGTGCACCCCGAGAGCGCCAACGGACAGTACGAGATTATCTTGCCTAAAGCGCCGGCGCTTGAGGCGGTGGACACGCTCCTCTACACGCGGGACGTTATCAACAGCTGCGCTACGGCCAAGGGATTCCGTATGACGCTGCATCCCAAGCCCTACGCCACGGCTTGCGGAACGGCGGCCCATGTGCACATGTCCATCTCGTCCCCCAACGGCTCGGATGAAGACGTGTACGAGCCATTCTACGCCGGTGTGCTGAAGCACCTCCGGGCCATCACTGCCTTCACATACAGCAATATGGTCAGCTACGAGCGCGTCCTGGATGGATGCTGGGCTGGCGGAACCTGGGTGACCTGGGGCACGCAGAACCGCGAGACGCCGCTGCGCAAGATCGAGGGCAGCCACTGGGAACTCAAGTGCATCGATGGACTGGCCAACCCGTACTTTGCGTTGTCAGCGGTTCTGTTGGCGGGAGTAAAGGGTGTCGCAGACAAGGAGGAGCTCGTATGGGGAGACTGCGCCGAGGACCCTGCACAGCTGTCGCAGTCTGACAGAGAGAAGCTCAACATTAGCGCCAGACTGCCCAAGAGCATTAAGGAAGCGCTGGGGGCGCTGATGCAGGATGGGGAGCTGTGTGACCAGCTAGGCTCGGTGCTGGTGCACAGATACTTTGATGTCAAGAAGGCTGAGACAGACATGCTGGAGCAGATGGGAGACGAGGAGCGGTCACGATGGATCACGGAGCGTTACTAAGCACGAACTGCCATCCCAATGATAGAACCCTTGCTCGTCTGAGACGCACAGGAAGGAGGATTAGCAAAGTATAATAAAAGTAATCTATCAGTACTGCAGAGTTTTTTATGTATTTGTTGAGTTGGTTTAGGATGAGACATGTCATTGGAACCCAAGACAACCGCAGCGAAGAAGAACAGCTGCCGAATCGGGAAATTGGTGATGGTCTCACCAAGCAGCGCAAAGTCTGCAAAGATGCCGCAGGGCGTGTCATGCGCAAGGACCGGGTACTCGCCTGCCCCGTGAAACACGGAATGAGATCAGTAAAACGCCATGGTCTGCGTCAAACTGCCCAGCAAGAATGCCCATGGATGATGCCGGCTGCTGGCAATTGGTGCCTCTCGGAGACGGTGGAATGGGGCGGATCCATCATGGCTTTGGGCCAGTGCAACGGCCATACCTGGGAGCATAGTGCATTCCGACAGATGACAGAGGGGAGTATGCATTTCAGGACGAACTCTTGTTTGACCTCTTTGGCGAGCAAGGTGGGCAGCAAGAGATATATCACAAATGCATGTCTTGAAATATGAGGTTTCTGAGAACTGGTGGCAGTTGGATACGTACTGGTTAGTAAAAGGTACAAGCAGAGACATCCCAAGGTGGGATCGAGAAAACAGAGACGCCGATCCACCATCGAAAATCAGATCTATGGATGCAAAAGCTTGGCCCGGGCGAGGCCCCGCCGAATCCTTGTTTTAACCGGGCCGCTCGTTGTGCTTTTTTATTTTATTTTTATTTTGTCGTGGAAATTAACGGAGCTCAGCACCTACCACAGCAGTAATATCCGAGTTGTACGGGCTGCAAACCGTTGAGCGTCTCTTGTTTTGGGTAGGCCGTTTCGATACTGCTTCCGTATTATTATTCCATGTTCCTTGGAACGGGAAATCACTCGAGTCTTGAGTCCACAGCCATCAGTTGTGTCGGCTAACGATAGGATAAACCCGACAGGAGACCCCCCTGGCGCAGAGTCGCTAGTGACTAAAACGCATCTAGCCTCCTCTCAAGGCCCCTTGACCCCGGACTGCCCGCTGGTGTATGTGCATGCGCGTACATTGAGAGTAAACTCGATGATTTTGTCTTGTACCTTATACTAGGCGGGTGGAGCAGCCGTTTTCGATAGCGCCGCAACGAGCCCCTGGCAACACAGTCAGCACAGCACAGCGCAGGATATCACATCGCAGCAGAGAACCTACTGCTGCACCCAAGTTTCCGGCCTCACACGGCACTTCTGTAGCTTTGCGCGCAAATACCGAACACATGCGCCAGGGCGCGCTGCAATCGGACCTGTCAGGGCGCCAAGCCATCTCCTCAGCTGGCCTTGGGCTGTCTAGTTGTCGACGGAAAGCATCGTCGACGGACTCATCACCCGCGCTAAGCTGATGCTGATG